>JADDOH010002747.1:0-209775 GCA_016648135.1 Agrypnia vestita
TGAGTGGAGGAAGATTATTGAGGAGGCCAAGACCCACCAAGGGTTGTAGTGCCAAGAGTGATGATGACGATATTTTATTCATATTTTATCAATTTGTGAATTAACCTTGACATATATATATGTGTTTTTTACATTTTTAAAGGCCTTTTTGAGTTCTAAAATTTTTTTATAGAAAGCATTCATTTATCTCTTGCTGTTAAGGCAGCGTTCGTAAGAAACGCATTCGCTCGGCCGTTTTTTCGTCAATTTCAGTTGTGAAAAAGGTCACCACGAAATGCCCTTTTATTTTAACTGGATAATATATAACTTATAACCGCTTTGAAAGTCTTTTCTAAATACTGGTGAAAGAATTTTTGTAATCAGATGAGTAGTTTCGGAGATTACCCCCTACATCCAATCTTACAAACTTACAAACTAACAAACTCACAAACTTTACGTCTTTATGTACATATTTGTATATTAGTAATTAGTATTAGTATATATAGTAGACCACTAAAGTATTGTAACCGTCTCGAACATTCGAAAACCGATGTGTTTTTTACCAAAAGGCGAAGCGAGTAGCGCGGGTATAACCAGCGAAGCTATGTGACCAGCGCGTGTATAACCGAGTTACAGATATCCGGGCGAAGCACTCGCGTGCGAAAGTTGAGCAGAGATGGCGTAATAAAAAGTGTTCCACAGACGAGTGACTTGAAATAGTTAGTGGAGGAGAGTGAGACGAATTGGATAATAAGTATGTCAAATATTCTAGAAACATTTAGTGACTATTAATTTAATAATTGTGCTCTAGTTAAGTTTTTGTCCAGTACCATTTTGGGTATGAAATAAAACTTCAAAATTTTGAAAATTTCATTTGGCTTCCACAGGCACGTCCCGTTACAATATATAGAGACATGAACGAACGAAAATATTGATTGGTTCAAAACCTGGTGCCACGGTTGTTCAAATAGGTTTGACCTGTTTAAAAAAAAATACTTGGAGCTTGTAAATCTTGGAACAATCATGAAAAGGTCAAACTAATACTCTTAAAAAGTATAACGTCTCGGTAAATAAGTCGCGTTGTTACAAAATTATTACAAAAAGACGTTTTTACGTAAGAGACACGGTTTGGAACGAAATTTTAAACATTTTTCGAGAAAAATGTTCTGAACAACACAAGCAATCCTGAAGAAGAGAACATTGTTCTCGAAATATGTTTAAAATTTCGTTCCAAACCGTGTCTCTTACGTAAAAACGTCTTTTTGTAATAATTTTGTAACAACGCGACTTATTTACCGAGACGTTATACTTTTTAAGAGTATTAGTTTGACCTTTTCATGATTGTTCCAAGATTTACAAGCTCCAAGTATTTTTTTTTAAACAGGTCAAACCTATTTGAACAACCGTGGCACCAGGTTTTGAACCAATCAATATTTTCGTTAGTTCATGTCTCTATATATTGTCACGGGACGTGCCTAAGTTTTATTTCATACCCAAAATGGTACTGGACAAAAACTTAACTAGAGCACAATTATTAAATTAATAGTCACTAAATGTTTCTAGAATATTTGACATACTTATTATCCAATTCGTCTCACTCTCCTCCACTAACTATTTCACGTCACTCGTCTGTGGAACACTTTTTATTACGCCATCTCTGTCACATCGATCACTTTCAAGAATATTCCGCTCAACTTTCGCACGCGAGTGCTTCGCCCGGATATCTGTAACTCGGTTATACACGCGCTGGTCACATAGCTTCGCTGGTTATACCCGCGCTACTCGCTTCGCCTTTTGGTAAAAAACACATCGGTTTTCGAATGTTCGAGACGGTTACAATACTTTAGTGGTCTACTATATATACTAATACTAATTACTAATATACAAATATGTACATAAAGAGGTAAAGTTTGTGAGTTTGTTAGTTTGTAAGTTTGTAAGATTGGATGTAGGGGGTAATCTCCGAAACTACTCATCCGATTACAAAAATTCTTTCACCAGTATTTAGAAAAGACTTTCAAAGTGGTTATAAGTTATATATTATCCAGTCAAAATAAAAGGGCATTTCGTGGTGACCTTTTTCACAACTGAAATTGACGAAAAAACGGCCGAGCGAATGCGTTTCTTAGGAACGCTGCCTTAACAGCAAGAGATAAATGAATGCTTTCTATAAAAAAATTTTAGAACTCAAAAAGGCCTTTAAAAATGTAAAAAACACATATATATATATGTCAAGGTTAATTCACAAATTGATAAAATATGAATAAAATATCGTCATCATCACTCTTGGCACTACAACCCTTGGTGGGTCTTGGCCTCCTCAATAATCTTCCCCCACTCATCTCGGTCTAGTTCCAGCTCTCTCCAGTTCCGAAGCTCCAAGGCAGAGATGTCTTTGAGGACGTTTATATATATTTAAAATTAATTTTAATCTGTCGGCTGCAATTTAAGTAGGTGATGTTAAATTCTTATCAAAATAAACTTGCTAATTGTACGATGACGAACGTCTCGCCACCATCGCACGCGGGTCGGATATTAGAAAGAAAGATTGTCTTTTCCAATCGCTGCCGATATTATTGACCTTAAATGACACCCGAGATACACTGGGCCAAAGCTAACTACGACACAGTGGACAAAATGGTACTTGCGGTTTCCTGGGAAGGCGGGTGCCGCTTCAATCGAGGTTCTCCTGGCTTCGTCGAATCCGGAACAGTTGGTGTGTCTCTTCCGGAAGGCTAAATGGAACTCAACTTGAACACAAACGAAGAGGAATGTCGATTCCCATCGAAAAACGACACCTGACACGCATTTCACCTATCACTGCGCGGATTTTTAAAAATTCGAATCCTGGCCAGCGATTGGCGCAGGACACATCAGGCGCCAGCCCAACCAATCAAATCTTGGCGCGGCCCGCGCGCAGCGATCACGAAACACTAGTCAGGAAAATTTTATGTGGATAAGAATTGCCTTTTACACAACATTGTGTTTGCTACGATTTCCTCCAATGCCGGCCAGCCCGTGTTCGGGAATTCCGAATTAGGCGTTGCTATAATTTTGATCGCGTGAAACTACACCACGTTTGTCGACCACGTCGTCTAGATAGCCAGTCTAACGCCTCGCTCGCACGCGACACACCGCGGTGAGTTATTTGAACGCATTAAGATCAAACCCACGTTTCGGTACTTTTTAACAAATTCACGTGCTGGGAAATCTACAACACTCGCATGTTTGATAGTTAAAATCCCCTTCCAGGCCTTGGTAGTAGCGGCGTGCAGCCCATACAAGCAAAAAAGCCGTGCATTATTCTGGGAAACAAATATTAATTAAATTATCCTTATTTAAAAATATTGATTGTTATTTGTATGTATTTGTATATACAAGTGTCCCGTATCTCGACGTCCAGCCGAAATCGGGTGATAATAATTATTATATAATAGTCATAATAGTTATCAGAAAAATATTTTAAAAAATCTAAGTCATGTGTTTTGAAAATTATAAGAATTTAAAAAAAATCTACATCCTGTGACGGTCTTTTCACTCCTGTTGCTACAAATCTTTATTTTTCTTCATTTTTTTTTATTCTTACGTAATCTTGAATAACGCTTCTGTAAACTTTTGTCCAAAATTCAAAGCCAACCGCTCCAGCTTGGGTGAAAATGTCACTTTTTAACCAAACCAAGTTTTCAAAATCAATACTTTGCCGAGTTTTAACTGACTGTTTTTTAATTTTTTTAAATATTTTTCTGATACCTATTATGACTTGACCTGTCACCCAATTTCAGCTTGACGTCAAGATAGGGACACCCTGTATATTATTTGATTAATTACATAAATGATTTGCAAATTCATATCATTTATTAGAAAATGATCACGGTTTTGATAAAAATTTAGGAGTTTCTATTTTACACATAAATAATTTTAGTCTGAAATTGAATAATTTAGAATCATTAGAAAATACTAAAGCATGTAATAGTAATTTTTTTTATTAATAATCTATTAAATTTAACCACTAGCCCAATTCTATTTTTTTTTTCCAATAATTGCGAGTAATCAAGAACTTCAGCAATAATTTTTCAAATAATTTAAAAAGCAAAAAACAAACGACTTTATTGATTTTGATATTTTGACATAAATATAACACCCTGATGATGGAAAGGTTTTCCGAAACATATAGGTGTAATTAATCAAATAATATAAGTAGATACACACAAATAATACAATCAATATTTTTAAAAATGTCAATCTACAATGTGCTGAATCAAAAAAGAATTAAAAGTTTATTTTTATTTAATTTAAATATAAAATTTTGGTTGGACTGTGCCTGTCTCACTAGAAATATCTGTATTGAGACTTATTTTAAGAAAAAGTCGATTTTAAGTTCTAGCCGTAATTCGTCCTACAGCTAGTTGTTTTATTTCCGACGTTTCTGTATCCAACTTTATGTCAATTCATAATTTATCTCACTTGTTTGTGCCCAACAAATTTGTTTCTTAGATCTATTTCAATTTCAATTTCAATTTTCAATTTTCAATTTTTATTTATTACATAATATGTATATTACAAACATTATGTTCAATGCATACATATTATTAACTTACATCTAAAAATATACATATACACATATACATACACATCCATATACACATATACATAAACACATATGTATACATACATACACATATACATATACATACATACATACACACACATATACATATTGTGTATTAAAATACTAATTTATTATTAAACAATTATTAAACAATTAGAAATGACCTGTATAATCTGGTCAAAGGTGTAGGAGAATCCTGCTTCGGAAAACCCCCTCAGACACATGGAATATATCAATATCCAAAGCGATCTTGTTCAGCATAGCTGTAGCTTTTCCAACAGGCATAACCATCGGCAGGTTGGTCCTGTATATTGGAATGTGAAACAATCTATGCTGACGATGTCTAAGGTAATTATCAGGAACATACAAACCAATGCTCTGCATAATTTCAGTATTGTCGATCATACCGCGCAACAATCGATAAAAGTGTGTAATCAAATACACATTCCTTCTAGTCTCTAAACTATTGTAGCCAAGCATACCCTGGAGAAACTCGGTTGGGTAAAGCCAAGGATAATGCCCGTACTCTCTCATGTAGAGATATCTCAGAAACTTCTTTTGGACTTTCTCCACCATAAGAGAGTACTTGCTCTCATGTGGCCCCCAGATCATCGAGCCACTCTCGAGTCTACTCCGCACCAAGGAGTTGTAAAGAGTTCTCAGTACGCGGGTATTCTCGAAAACCCTGGCAGTACGCAGAACAAATCCTAACATTCTCAGAGCATTACCACTGATCGTCTCTATGTGATCGTGAAATGTCAGGCTGCTTACAAATTTAACACCTAGATCTTTAACATTCGATGTTCTTGTCAGATTTTGGTCGTTCATTTTGTAGCGAAAAAATAGAGTTTTTTGGGCCCTAGTGAAGGATGTAACCGAACACTTGGAAACATTAAACAAAAGTTTATTTCGTCTTCCCCATTCACATATATTTGATATATCTGTTTGGAGAAGATGAAAATCGTCCAAAGTTGACACCTTTAAGAAAAGCTTTAAGTCATCCGCAAATAACAGAAAGCGCGAGTTTAAAATTACATTTTTTATATTATTGATAAAAATCGAGAACAACAATGGACCCAGGTTAGATCCTTGCGGGACACCCGAGAAGGTATAGAAGCACTCTGACGCGAATAGACCGTAGGAGACGTATTGGTTCCTATTTTGGAGGTAGCTCGCCATACATACCATCCGAGAAACCAATCTCATACAACCTTTTCAATAAGACATCATGGTTGACTGTATCAAAGGCTTTGGCGAAGTCATTATATGAACAGTCTACCTGATGTCCCGCGTCCAGAGCTTCCGTGACATAATTTGTGAAAATCATCAGATTGGTCTCAACCGAGCGGCCCTTCCTGAATCCATGTTGTTCATCAATTATAAACGGCTCTACTCGGGAAGCGACGGTTTTACTTATTATAATTTCAAATACCTTAGCTGGTGCAGAGAGAACAGCTACAGGTCTATAATTTTCTACGGATAACTTAGAACCACTCTTGTGTATGGGAGTAACTTTTGACGTCTTCCATGTTTCCGGGAAGACCCCTGTATTTACAGAAAGATTAAACAAAAAACATAGCGGTTTTTTTATCAGTTCCACACAGCCTTTTAAGAAGAATGTTGGAATGAGATCTGGCCCAAGAGAATGGGTATTACTTAGATTTTTAATAGTGTCGGCCACATCCTTTTCATTGATATATTGAACATCAATAGACTGTGCACCGATCGGAGAACATGTTTTAGCAATATTAATATCGAGAAGCGGAGGTTCATTACTATAGACTTCACTATAGACTGTTTTAAAATGACCTGCAAACGCCTCGGCAATATCTGCACCCCGTACCATTTTTTCGCCCCAAGTCATGGAATCAATATTCCCACCATCCGCTTTTTGGGATTTTATATAGGCCCAGAACGTATTAGGGTCTTTTAGAATATTGTTTTCCATCCGGAAATGAACTCTCGGTGTGCCAATCGAATGCTACGTCTTACGATAGATCTGTAATGTCCAAACATTTCATAATCGCTGTGACGGCCAAAGGCTTTCCAGTTTTTATGATAGAAATGTTTAGTTCGTATATCCCTAACAATATCCCTAGAAAACCATTCCGGATATCGCCTTCCGCCGGTAGCCTGAGATTTTCGTGGGAAGCAGGAATCTAGTACACCCTCGACAGTATAATAAAAATATTGTACCGCCTCATTCACATCCGATATGGTATACATCTCGCCCCAGTCGGTAGCGTCCATAAGAGAGTACAGTCTGTCGAAGTCACCTTTATCAAAGTTCCAGCCCCTCCGACGAACCGTACCCTCTCCGGGAACTCTAGTTCGACGGGGGCGATATGAACTCGGATTGTAACAAAATTCAAGTGCGGGATGGTAATTATCTTCTTTCGTAAGAGGTGATAATGACCGAGAAATATCAACTGCCCTTTTACAAAATATTAAATCCAGAGTTCTATTTCTGGAGTTCAAAATATTATTATACTGCGAGAGACCTAACATAGAGCACAAAAAAATTAACTCAGCTTCTACGCTCGAATTGTCACGAGCTGACTGCAGGTTAAAGTCTCCCAATATAATGAGGTTTTTATCCTGAAGTAGTTCTAAACTGGATAACATCTTATCGAAGAACAGTCGATACATGTCAGTCTCACTCGCCGGAGGAAAATATAATACATAAACGAACGTAATATCGAGTTCGTATGTCAGTTTTACCCAGAGATCTTCATTGGACGTTTCCAAAATAGAAAAACGCTCGACTTGCAAGTTTTCTCTATTTCTCACTCCCAACAAACATCCCCCACCCTGCCTGTGGCCACCGCGATCTCGTCTTACTATTGTAAAATTACCATCGAAAAGTTCTGAGTCAAAAACGCTAGCATTCAACCAGGTCTCGGTTAGTGCTATGATGTCAAGATCACAAGCCGAGACATTGTTGTAAAAATTCACACATTTCGTTTTTATTCCCCGAACATTCTGATAATAAAATATCAATTTTTCGTTTGCTGCATTATCACGAACTAGTCATTTTACTGAAGGAAGGCGCGGTGCATCTCGCGGTTTCGCCTCCCACTCTTTTATAAATGAGTTGCGCGGCCAATTTTCGCTTTGCAAAATCTTATTAGCAGTACTTTTAGGGATACCTTAATCTAATCAACTTGAGAGAAAACTCATCCTGAATTGGGTATTTTTCTAATAAACCGTATAATATTACATTGACCCATCTTTACGTCTGCGAGTTTTTGACAAGTAAATTTTTCATAGGATATCGTGTTTCTTCAAAAGGTCCAATGTTAAGTGAGAACTGCGCGCACGCTACTTTCAGAAATGACTTTTTTTACAAATTCCACACACAAGTTTTTGTGTGAATTCTACTTCTATTTTCTATGGTGAACTCCATCTGTTAAATCATAATAATATGATCTCCATATTATATTGAGTACGCTCGTTCTTTTCTTTTATTATTTTTATATGAATTGTTGAGTTCGTTAATTACAAATATATTAATACATAATCAAGTTGAACAAAAATGGACTAAGACTATCACCCTGTCTGATTGCTGTCGAATTGAAACCGGTAGACGTAAAGTTACTTAAAGTGGTTTATACAAAGTTCTTAATATTAATTAATGAATATTTTCTATTCAAAATGTAATGCAGAAGATTCCCCAAAGTGACTACTAATGACTACCGGCCGCTACCCATTAGACTGTGTGCGTGCGTGCTCGGCGCCGTGTACGCACGCACTGTGACGCACACATTGACACAGAATATGGGGGCACAAGGCGGCGGCAGTAAGGGCCGTGCCTTCGGTGCCATTCGCGCTCGCAGCCGCCGCTTTAGAAAAAAAATGCGCTTCCTGAAAAAAAATGCCTTTTTTTATGTTTATGGTGCTTTCCTAAAAAGGTGTGTTGATTATCACAAAGACTGTGAGTTTTTAAAAGCCTACGTTAATGTTAATCAGCGTTCTTGCAATTTAAGTGCAGAAACTAGGTATACTAATTACAGAAATTTACGGGTTTCGTGTCTAAATTATGCGTCGGAATCTCAGACGCTACGAGTTAAAAGAAAGGGAGTAAAAATAAAGTGACAACCCTAGCGTCAATGCAAGAGTAGGCTAATAACTCGCCGACAGGCCGGAGATAAACTACTGTTCTCCGTATACTGTGCTACTACTAAAGCTAAACTACCCTGTTTACTGTTTTTCAAGAATTTTCCATCTCAAATATATTTTTTCTTAGTAATCTGAACGAAAAGCAGCTTTGAATACGTTTGATTTCCGAATAAAATAATTGTACCCACTCGATCGTTTTAAAATTTCACCCTCTTTTCACAATTTTCATCCCTGGAAAGGATTCACAGTTAAGAATTTTATATTTTGAAATGTCTCTTCTGTCTGACGTCATAAAAGTTGTTGAGTAGGACTTTATAAAATTCACCCCGACGGAGAAAAGGTTCGGCCGACGTGGGTTGCGACTGCTGTGACAGGCGATCTGAAGAGTTTAATGTAGTATCTTTTTACTCGGGATATTAACCATATTATTTTATTTATTTAGTGAAAAATACGACCACTTCAAGAACAGTAAAAACATAATAATGACCAAATCCATTATACAGGGTTATTTGGAAAACATTAATAACCTCGCAGGACTATATTCCTGTTTTGATTATGAGTCGAAAATGTTCAAGCTACTATGACCTAATATCAATAGTTATTGAGATATGCGACCACAAAATTTGCATTTTTTTTTTCAATATTTCTGACTTATTTTTTGCAAAACGTTGGACTATCATTACAGTAATTTATATCGAATATGAAAAATTCACTAGCTTTAACACAATTCAAATAAAAAAATAAAAACCTTCGAATTCCAATTGGAATGTTTTCCAATTGGAATTTTTTCATGGTTTTTATAATTTTTCGAATTTAAAATTTTTCGTAATCGAAATGAGTTACTGTAACGATAGTCCAATGTTTCATAACGTATAAGTCAGAAATATTGGAAAAAAATGCAAATTTTGATGTCGCATATCTCCATAACTATTGATATTAAGTCACGATAGCTTGAACATTTTCGACTTATAATCAAGGCAGAAACATAGTCCTGCAAGGTTATTAATGTTTTCCAAATAACCCTGTATATGATACGGTCCATTATAATACGGATATGGTCCGTTATAATGGATATGATTTGGCCATCATTAATTTTAATCGGGATAATGTTGAAAATGATTAAATAAAGTAAAGTCATCCACTCTACGTAAATGTTGAAAGTTTCAGAGCTCCAGCTAGTCGGGGAGTTGGTCACAAATCATTTACAAGATTCTACCAGAACAAACAATAAATAACAAAGAGAGTTAAATAAAAGCATGTGATAATGAGTCACGGCGCAACAGTTTTATTTGAGAAGCGAGACTGTAGAAAATCTACGTGCGGAATTTTATAGTGCAAACCTTAGCCAAACAGGCGTTCACCAATGGAGAATATTGTGATGAAAGTCGAGATGTGATGTGATTTTTTGAGATTGAAGATGAAACGGAAACATCCATTGTAAAGGTGTTCTAATGTGTTGAGATACTCTACCCAGATTTCCAGATAACACACATCAGCAAAATCAAGCAGGGGAAGAAGTAGTGATAACTATCACTAAGCTTAACTAAGTTGAGCGTAAATTGTTAACTATCATGTTGCACCACAAAGTAACTAATAATAGTAATTCTTTAATAAGTTTGTGTTTACATTATTTAATAATAATTATTAAATAATTAATTATTAATTTATTAATAACTAGCTGGTTATTAATACCCAGCGTTGCACGGGTTAAGGATTAAGTAAAAAATAAGTTTGTGAGGGAAAACAAAGGTTCCCCTTTTCTCTGAAAAACAATGTTTCCATTTAATGTTAACTTAAGTTATTGTAACATAACTGTAATACTTAGATATATGGTATCGCAGACTTTTTTTAGATATTTATGTCCTCTACTATAAAACTGTAGTATATCATTTTGCTCTATTGCCAATAATTTCCGCAGCATACGCGATATAAGGTTTTTTTTTGATATTTTTTCACACGTTGGGTTACATTTACATCGAAGTTTTCATAAGGATTTCTAACTTTTTTGAAAATATTCTATAGCCTATGTTTATCAGGGATAATGTAGGATTCTGAATGTGAAAGAATTTTTCAAATCGGTCCAGTAGTTTCGAAGCCTATTCAATTCAAACACACAATCAAATCTTTCCTCTTTATAATATTGGTATAGATAATGCAGATATAATATTAGGAATGAATGTAAAGCTGATCTTAGCATAATTAATAGAATTAAAAAAGGGTCGCTCAGATGGTTTGGGCATGTTGAGCGAATGAATGAGGAAAGAACGGTAAGAAAGATATATAATGCAAGTGTTGATGGCGCCAGAAAAAGAGAGCGACCCCGGAAGACGTGGCACCACCAGATCAACCAGATACTGGAAGAATGTCCCGTTAGAAGCCTCAGCAATCGGCGAGCTTGCATGCGAAGATGTATGAATGTGGACAAGGCGAGAGTTGTATGTCAGAACAGAAGAGTGTGGCGCTCTATCCTCTCTGCCTACCTCCACGGGGAAACGGCGTGATGGTAAGTAAGTAACATTATTTATATTAATGTGAGATGGGAAGCTAGCTATCCCGCTCGCACCTCGCGAGCCGGCAGCCGCGCGGCGGGCCAGCCGCGCATGCGCAGCACTACCGCTTCTGTAGCTAGTCGCATTGTAGGCAGAAATAGACTCTGATAAAACAGTACTAATTATTACCTACGTATTTAATTTGCAAGTCGCTCCTGAAACATTCCCCATATAAAAGAATATCAAGAAAACAGTTTGTTTGAAAACGCCATTTATTGAATCCCAAAAGTAAACACAGTAATATAAATTAGAAATTAGAAATTAGAAAAAGTGTTAATAGCATATTTAATATTATGAATAATCAAATCTTTGTTGCAAATACTGTCTTTTTATAATTTATTTTTACAATAGTTCTTAATTAGTTGTTCAACTCCAAATATATTTATAATTTTTTTAAATATCTATACATCGATTTATAATTTTCAGTATACGTTGTATTCATATGGAGAGACCATTAGCTCCGAAACACGTTGATAATTCAATAAATAATGGTTTTATATAATTTGTTTTCTATTCGTTAATATTTCACGAAATGATACAATCAGGAAGGATTACCGAAATCTCTCGAACGGTCCACACGAGTCTGGAATCTACTGGGCGATTCTCGTAGTCACTAAAAGTGTGGAGAGGCTTCTGAAAATATGGAGAAACTACTGGAAATGCGTAGAACATTGTCAACATGTTTTGTATAAAGGGCGAGCACGCGCGTGGCGGGTGTGTGTCAGAGTTGTGTTTACAAGTGCGACATAAAAATTCACAGCGACTATTGTGCGGTCGTGTGTGTATTCCAGCGATAGTAAATTGTGGAAGTACCTACCGAAAAGCGAGAAGTTTTCTAGTGCAAACCTGAGCGATTTAATTAACGTGCATCAATATATATATATTTTTTTTTTTTAATAAACAGACTGTCAACAGGTCATTAATGACCCTAATAGATAGTCGTGGAGTGACATTAGGGTACAAAGTATGAACATTTTAAATGTGATACAATTAAACAATACAATTTTTTACGATAAATTAATAATAAATAATGAATAAATAATAAATAATATTGTAAATAATATTCAAACTTATGCAAATAAATAAATAAATATGCGAGACAAGTTATTCCGGAGAGACAAAAGTACAGCGAAGATAAATATTGTAAATTTAAAACGGTGCTCTGATTAAATTCGTGTCCAGTGACTTTACGCCATTTATAAAACTTTTTTTAAATTTGTTTCATTTGACTCCCACAGCCTCGAACCCGTGACGATATAACAAATTTTAATTTTTTGATGGTTACTTCAAATACAGGATACACAGCTCCGGAAATATCCTTATCCTGGAAGCCCGCCTCACTCCAGCATCCAGGATTGATTACTCTTTACCTTGATTAATACTTACTCTTTCACGTCGCACCGTGTCTTTCTTACTTTGTATGCCCTATTTATTTGAATATTTCTCGATATATCTTACCTTTTATGTACCTGCATGTATTTCTATTTATATATTTAAATCATCTTATATTTCTTTGTATCGCATGTATGATATTTTATTGTACGTATTCTTATATGGAATGTGTAGGAGTGCACAAACCTCCCCACATACCGGAATAAAGTTTTATTTATTTATTTAATTAAATGTACATTTTTAAACAACTAAAACAATTTTGCTAATTTTGATAATACCAAAAGTCATCCCCTGTCGAACTGACAGAACTCGGGGTGGATCTTGCCCGACGGAGGGTGAAGGATTTATCGGAAGGGTCTCGCAGACTACGCGGCTCGCCGCTTGATGGCCCGTCTAATCTGTATCGCGGTTCTTGGCCTCCGCCTATTAATAGAGCCCGCAACACGAAACAACCCCCAACTCGGGCTCGCCGGAAACGGGCCGTAAAGTATCCCCCCGGAGGTAGCGGGTAGCGGGTAGCGGTCCCACCCGCAGGCTGTTGCGGCCGATAAATCTAGGCCGCGTTTTTCAGCCCCCACGCACAGTTCACAGGGCTGGACAAGGGACTAGCTGGAAGGGTGGGTGCCCACAGGTACCCACCCTTCCAGCTAGTCCCAGTGGGTGCCCCAGGCTTGACTGCCCTACAAACTCACGAAAGCTGCCTTTGACATGCATACTTAAATAAATAAATAAATATAACTTTATTCCAGAACGTGGGGAGGTTCGTGCAATCCCACACATTCCATATAAAAGTAGATACACACATTAAAAATATTATATAAAACAAAAGAGAAATAGGAAAATCATATGAAATAGAAGAGAAGTATTATAAGTGTAATAGGTCTGAGGAACGTATGCCGCGACGCCAGAAAGAGACTGCATGACAGAGAGAGAGAAGGTATAAAAGGCGCGTGAATGTCGTGTCGCTCTCTCTCTAACTACCATTGTTATTCAGACCGCATCTCACTGTACACCGTTTGTCTAAACCGTTATTATCACCTAATAAACACTTACGAGTCTTTACTTGGAGTTTCCTCATCCCGAAGAAGAATATTATAATAAGTATTAAAAGTATTAAAAGAAATATATGGTAAAATATCGGCTTTAGCGAGCGATGGCAAGTCAATTATACGGAGCCAGTATCTTTCTCCAGTGTGCATCGATGCTGGATGCTGGAGTAAGGCGGGCTTCCAGGATAAGGATATTTCCGGAGCTGTATATCCTTTCCCTCATCCCTGCCACCCTGGATCTTATGAGGGCTGCAAAGTTGGGAACACGCCCCTCAGTGAACATACCGGAAGCGCTGCAATATCTGGGAAGGCCAAACATCATACGGAAGGCGTTGTTATATTGTATGCGAAGTCTTTCTATGCTGCTCTTTTTATAATTTGTCCAGAGTTCACATGCATATAACGTTGCACAGAAGGCAAGGAAGAGCGTTCTTTTTACAGCGGTTTACTTTAAAACTTAAAAATAATTTTAAATGAATTAAAGACTTCAATCTATTCTATAGAACAAAATCATCACAATCAATGGTAATAACATTGAAATAGTAGATGAATTATATACCTAGGACACAAGATAAAAATGAACAAAGAGAACCAAACAGCAGAATTGCCAAGACGAAAAGGAATGAGCTGGGCTGCTTTTGGTAAACTCAAACATATCTTAGAGAACAAAGAGATCCCAATTAGCCTAAAAAGAAAAACCTTTGAATCGTGCATACCGCCAGTGATGACGTATGGATTGGAGACTATGGCCCTTACGAAGAAAAGTGTAGAAAAGCTCAAATGCACGCAACGATCCATGGAGAGATCCATGCTTGGAGTAAGCCTAAGAGAAATTACGCGAAGAACTAGAGTAGTGGATATCATGGATCGTGTAGCGAAGCTAAAATGGCAATGAGCAGGACACGTTGCAAGACAGGATACTACAAGATGGCCTCCCAGAGTTCTGAAATGGAGACCTTGGGAGAATAAAAGAGGCATCGGAAGACCTCAAAAGAGATGGGCCGATGATACTGTCGCTGTGGGGGGAAAGAAATGGCTACAATTAGCCAACAACAGGGAAGAATGGAAAAATAAGGAAGAGGCCTATATCCAGCAGTGGAAAGACGAAGGCTGATGAAGAAGAAGAAGAAGAAGATCTATTCTAAACGCTGCAGCATGGATAATATATGGAACGTCAAAATTCTCGCACACAACATCCTTTCTGAGAGAATAGCACTGGCTTCGTTTTCCTGAGAGAGTAGAGTTCAAACTGTGTTGGTTGATGTACAAGACGACACATAACGTGGCGCCTCTGTATCTTCAGGAGCTCTGTATTCCAGACAACATAAATGGAAGACGTCAAACTCTCAGGTCAGCGTCTACCTCAGTGGTAGGAAGAGTTGTGGAACCGGCAAGTCAGCTCCAGAAAACTAGGTTTATTTGCGGTGGCGGGCCCCAAAGCGTGGAACTCCTTGCCCTCCCTGATAAGAAACACGGATTCAGAGACTTTATTTAAGAAAAGATTTAAAACGCACTTGTTTACAAAATCCTTCCCAGAATCGTTTTGATATTCGTTGTTTTATTTTACTATTTAATGTTTCGAGCTGTTTTTCGTTCTCTTTTCATTTTCATTTTATTTTTCATTTTGTTATTCTATGTTTTTAGTATGTAAGAGTTTTTTTGTGTGTAAAGCGCCCTTGAGGTAAAATTTTCATAAAAATGGCGCTATATAAATAATTCAATATTATTATTATTATTATTATAATATTGGATTATTTATATAGCGAAATATGTGTAACATCTTTCCTCTCGCTTTCCTGCAGTCTGTGTCGGTATTTCGTGAAAATGGACAAAAATGCTTAACGGCAAGTGCCATCACAGCGAAGACGCACACTTCCAACAGCCTACGCTTCTGATTTTGTATATATGCTGCGCGGCTGGTGTCAAACGCGTGGATGTTGTAACTTGATATATTTTGGCTTATATCTTCGAAAGTATCCAATAAATACTTTTTTTTTTTACATTAAAGTAAACAATAACTAACCTTGCTGCGGCCCTGGTCACTCCCCACCCCCACTGCTGGTGTTACTGCTACCACCCTTATGAGAACTTTACTGTCATCTGTCAGCTTGTTAAGGGTTGTATCAATCTATTCTGCTTATTCAGTTGAGACGTTCTACGTGTACAATATCTTATTTACAACTGCGTTTCCGTTCATGTCACATAGTAACATTAAACAAATATACTAACGTTAATACATTTAAGATGTTTAAATAGCAATGGATACACGGAATTCGCAAACCATTTGCTGGAACATGACCATAGTTTCGACATCAATTTAGGTCTTCAAATTTTACAAAATAAAAGAAATAATAGACAATTAGATAGTTTTGAAATTTTAGAAATAAGAAAAAATATTAACCTCAATAATAATATAATAAACAGTCAAATTCGATTCCCAAACAACCCTATTCTTAACATTTTTCCAATTATAAATAAAAAAAAACAAAGTTGACAATCCCTTAATTATTCCCTAACAACACCCTTCCCCCACCCCTTTCTATTTATTCCGCCTACTCTCTTCCCACTAGTTAACTATATAATGATCATGTTTTTTTTTATTTTTAGTATACATGTCATTTTTAGTATACATTGTATCCTCCTGAGGAAGGGAACTTTGTTCCCGAAAATTGTAGAGGTGAATAAACAAAAAAAAAAGAAGAAAATAAAAATTAGTGGTGTGTACCAAGTTGTATATTATTTAATTATTTAATATGTCACCACAAAGTTATAAATCGTTCGTTGAAGAAGATATATTAACGTGCTTAAAACACTTGTTTAGTCGATTAAGTGGTCACTCTAGCGATCTACCTAAATATAATAATTTAGTTGTCTGTCCGTGACTTGCTGGAATGACAACTTTAGATAAAATTAGAGTGTGACACGCAATCAGCGCGGGGCTCATGTTGCGTGGTCACGCAAGGATCGTTATGAATTATTATGGTAAGAAAGATATATAAGTGTTGATGGCGCCAGAAAGAGAGGGCGACCACGGAAGACGTGGCATGACCAGATCAACAAGATACTGGAAGATGGTCCCGTTAGAAGCCTCAACAACCGGCGAGCTTGCATGCGAAGATGTACGAATGAGAGTTGTATGTCAGGACAGAAGTGTGTGGCGCTCTATCCTCTCTGTCTACCCCTACGGGGAAACGGCGCGATGGTAAGTAAGTAAGTAAGTAATTAATTAATAAGTAAGTGATTTTTCACGGGATACGGCTGGTTCAGTCCTATTTTCGTAGCTTGAAAAAAAAATGCAAACTCTGATGTCTCACATCTCCTTAACTATTGATATTAGGTCACGGTTGCTTGAACATTTTCGATTCATAATCAAGGTAGGAATCCACCTGTAAAGTATTGTGGACTAGCTCTGTTACACGCTGTATAATAATAATGTATATAATGTAATGTTATTAAATATCATATCAAAGGACTAAAAATTGTAACCGAAGTAAGCAAGTCAACTAAAAACAAAATAAAAAAAAAGTAACCCATAAAAACCAAGTTTTTACAATATTCCTTTTCTCATTTTCGGATTTCATTTCTACCATATTCGTCGGAATCTCCATACTACTTATATGGAAAAGACATAAAAAATTTGAATAATCCAAAATTATAAAATTACAAAATTACAAAATTATAAATTACTAGTGTAATGCAAGTATTCGGATGAATTTCATTACACACAATAAAGTATATTGCTCTCAAAATTCCGTAAAAAATCAATGTAGATTTTCTCATTAGCGACATCTGTGGGGATTTAGGGGAATGAAAATGGCTTTGTACAGGCCGCATGGAAAAGGCGCTTACAACTCATATATGAAAGCTTTCCACGCAATTTGAACATATATACAACTTCCAAAAAATGAATAAGCATGGTATATTCTATCATGGGTGGAAATGGCGAATGTTACAATTGTGTAAAGTGATCACTTAAGCCAACCATAAAAAGACAGGTCATAAGTCCTGTGTACACTCAAATGACTTCTATACCTACTTTCCCATAATTAATACAGTTTCGTCTCTGTGAGATATCTACAATATACACTAATCCAAAATTATACTGTAATTAGTATAGATCTTCTTGATCGTCGCCACGAGTCTGCTTGCCAAGTTTCAGCTCGATTGGATCACGGGAAAAGGGTCAAAAATCGATCCAAAGTTTTTGTTGACGGCAAGCAAGCAGACGCCACGAGTTAATATAAAGGGAGTAAAAATGGCTAATCGAAACACAAGAACATCTGATATCCTAATAAATGTATATTGTATTCATCATAAAACTTCATTCGAGTCACTATTTTGTAAGCTAGGTATATTAATATTAGACACTAGTTAATAATTTATATTGTTTTTTTTTTAGTTTTATTCGTGTGTTTCATTATTGCGTATGTCTAACTTTTCATCTCCCGAACCTATGTACAGGTATATGTTATACCTTTGTAGGATTTAATATAATTATAATGTATGCATTATATATTACATCTTGTATATTTTCTTTTGGGATTTAATAAATAAATAAATAGATATATCATACAAAATGGTAAATGAACAGAGATTGTAGGAATATCAAATAATGCGATTTCAGACAAAATAAATCAGTAAATCAGGGTTAATTCGCAAACTCTGATCGCTTCATTTGATGGACTACCAGAGGCAAATCAGAAGTTAGCAATTCTCGCGTGACTGGACGGCCCGCGGGCTCGGTAGCAGGGCGCGCAGAAACTTGTAACGTAAATTTTTTTATGTTTTATGTAAAGATAATTCTTAAAAAAGTAACCCATAAAAACCAAGTTTTTATTAAACTCCCTTTCTTTGTAAAATATAACAACAATAAAAGACGAAGTAAAACATATAACATAACACTAAACTTACAGAAATTTAATATATTTCTAAAATGTCAGATGTTTTGAGCTTTGATAAGACACTTCATGCTTTGAAGATTAAATTCTAAAAACATTTGTCAGTCAATTTAGATTTTCGACATTCGTAGTGAAGTACCTATTATGTATACCGACGGAGTAATTCAAATTTAGAAAATATTCCGCGACGTTATCGGGCCGCTATGCTAGTAATCAAACTTTTCTAATGATTCCAATTTGTAAAAACCAATAAAATTTCCAAAAATCCGAAATTATACTATAATTATTATTTTTTTTAACGAAAATTTGATAGATCTTCTTGATCGTCGCCACGAGTCTACTTGCCAAGTACTTCAGCTCGATTGGTCACGGAAAAAGGGTCAAAAATCGATCCAAAGTTTTTTTTGACGGCAAGCCGAGTAAAAACCGAGTGATTATCCGACTACAGAGCTTTTCAATAAATTAAAAGTCCCCACGCTACATACTATCTACAAACAAAATTGCATTTTACAACTTCATAAAAATTTTCAAAATAATAACGAACAGACCCAACTAGTATCAAGTAGCAGAAATATAAATCTCGGTAAATTGCATATCCCTGTAGTATCTACCACAACTGCCCAGCATCGTTATACATTTAGAGGTGTGAAATGGTTTAATGAATTACCTGTTAAAATGAGAATTTAAAAAAATTATGGGACCTTTAAAAAAACATTAAAATAAACCCTCCTAATAAATTAATATTCTCTCTTAACTATATTCATTTTAAATTGTTTGCTTATTGTTAATTTATTTTTAAATTGTTTTTCCCACATAAATGCATTAATTATCGCATATTATGTAACTTTTTTCTTCTTATATATATTTATGTACTATTTAGTTTACTTTACTTTATGCATATATTAACATTTTATTCAACAGTAGATTTTATAGTAAAAATAATATATTAACGCGCAAAAATCAATTGAATATAACCGCCGATACAATAGAAGCAACATCGAGTACAAAGCGCATCACAAGGAGCCAGATAAACGCCATTAATGCCAACAACGGCCGGGAACACCCAATATTTATTACGAAATTCCCAAAAACCATTAAGGCCAATAATGACCAAAGTACCCAAATTTAGATTTTGACTCACCAGACCTCACTGGTAATAAGCTTCCGATACGAACGGACGTACTCGCACTGCCCCTCGTGACGAAAATTTATTAACAAGACACCCTGAAGGTGCCTGTTGTGATTCAGGCGAAACGTCGGTTGATGAATGGTCCTTCTGAGGACCAGATTTTGACGCGGGTTATCCCCAAATAAATTAATACTAACATATTTATATATATATATATATATATATATGTGTGTAACTCCCTCTCCAGACACAAGAGTAAGTCTCTTTTTGTTAAAATATGTATCAAATATGTAAATATATCAGATTTGTATTTAAAAAAAATTTCTAATAAAAAAAAAGTATTTTCTCTTCAATTCTTAGGACAGATATGGAAGCTTTTGCTCTTAAAACGGCCCTGGGTAAGCGTTGGCTACCATTCACTGTACCGTTATTTTTATTAGGAGGCATGAACTCCCCTTTCCATGAAGAAATCTATGTCTTCCGAGTCTTCTTATTCTTATTAAATCCGCCCTTTAAGAGGTCTACCGAGTCCATTAAATATGTTTTAAATTTTTTTTTCTGTTACCAATGTACAATGTTACCCTAACGTACAATGTTACCCTAACGTTTTATCAAATTTTATTAAGTAACAGTGTTTCGTGATCGCTGACCGCCGATCTAAATAATGAAGTGTCATTGGTCGATATTATTATATTCAAAGCATTAACTTTGTGGTTAGACATTATAACAGATTGTTAGTTAACTTTGTTAAAACCACTACCAGATTTTAGGTTTCGAGAGGTACCCGTCTCTTCGTCAGGACCAACACTACACCACTACATTCATAACACTACACCCCTCAACACTACACACCCACTTTAGACCCCGCCCCCTCTCACTCTCTTTCGGTAGATCCCTGATGGTTCATTAGGCTAACAGTCCCTGACAAGACTAACACGCATGTGATCAATTATTGGTGGAAGTGTAACAATACTGTGGTTGAGGTGTGTAGTGTTGTGAATGTAGTGGTGTAGTGTTGGTCCTGACGAAGAGACGGGTACGTCTCGAAACCGGTAGACCTAAAATCTGGTAGTGATTTTAACAAAGTTAACTAACAATCTGTGTCATTGGTCGAAATTGGGGTTTGAGGTATTCTGCTCCAATCGCTGGCCAGGATCTTGGCTAACGAAATCCGAACCAGTTGACAATTAGATTTCGGAGTTGCGTTGTCTTTTCTCTGTTGAATAATACACATTTTTCGCGCGGTTCCTAAAAATACGACGTATTCGATATTTTCAAAGTTAAGCCTTTCGGAAATGGACGCCATCTGTTTCCGAATTCACTCGATTTACAACGCGCGGAGCTCTGCAACCCATGAACCAGGACGGACTCCGAAGTACAATTTCAGCTGTGTAAGTAGCTTTTTCTTTTCCTTTCTTTTTCTTTATCTTTATCCTTTCTTTATCCTTTCCCTCCAAGGAGGGGTGTTGATTTATTTTTGTCCTGTGCGATGTCTCCTCGGGTGTTCTTATGTTGTATTTTTTAGATTATAGATGTTCTTTTATTGTAATTTTGTAAAACCTCTTTTAAAAATAAAGACTTTTAGCATGGGACATTGAAGGTTTTGCGCGACCGACTCGCCTGGTCTTGCTTCTTGTAATGCTGGGACGCAAGGCCGGGCGGAGAGGACGCTTTAGCATAAAATAATGCCAACCAGGCGGCGAATGTGTTGGGCTGATATGGACGCTTCGGCGCATAAAACAGCCCAGGGTATGTGGTGGGTCACCTTCAATGTGTAAGTAGCTAGTTGTTGTAGTGTGTATATTTCGAGTGTCTAGACCGTGCGCTTTATCGGGGGAGATTGAGGAAGGAAATCTTTATTTCCGCTGTTTCCGACACACGTTCGGTGTAGGCGGTTCCGCTCGGCATCGTATAAACAGTATTTTTAATTTTAAATGATTCGATGTAAAATTTATATGGATGTTAGCTGCGTCAAGAAATACCATAGAACTGGTCCACATGTAGATTTCTGACTCAATCATGAGTCGAAAACGTTGCGACATCAACGTCATAATTTTGTCACGGAATGGTACGTTAAAAAATTTACACAATGTCAGAATTCCTTGTGAATGTCATAGCATTGTCGAAAAATCGAGAACGGCCTGTCTGGGATCATCTAAAACCTTCTGGAAACGTCTGCAAACGTCAATAAATGTCTAGAAAGTCCTAGAAGTGACGAAGACCTTCTCCTAAATACTAGAATAATCCAGAGTAATCCCAAACACTATGAAAGTATCAGCATTTGGATCAGATAATTGGCCGCAAACTACGCCCTGGACGATGCCCAACGTGGCCACCCGTGAAGGATTCGAAGCGATAAACCGGAGCGAATAATCGAGCGAAGTACTTACCTAATTGGCGAAATAAATAAGCGATAAATAATGCGTGCGAGCACGTAATATTCTTGCAAGTGGTAAAAACCTGCTACCCGGTGATATTAAAGTGTTTATTTACGAGTGATGTAGCGAAATAGTGTAATTTTAAGAATAGAGTTAGACTTAATTCGTTTTAAGTGGCTTTTAGTGATTTTGTACATTGAGTACTTAGTAGAAATACCATTTTTAGTAAAGCAAAAGAAATGATATTACAATTTCATAGTGTACGAATAATTAACATATGAATTTAATAAAGTCTCTTTCTCTCATTAAATGTAAACGGTTAGAAAAGGTCCTATTGAATAGGACTTGATGGATCCTTTGTATTGTAAAAATATAAAAAATAATTTGTATAACAGTAAATGTACGACATGACTATTTTTAAACAATTTAAAGTAAAACTTTTTTTTAAACATTTTAAATCCTCAAAAGAAGCCCAGCAAAATTATCTTTTTGCTGAAATTCTGTTTAATTTGCTTCAAAATATTCACAAAATTCCAATTTTAATTTGACTTTCACGACAAATAAAATCATCGTGAAATCCCAGTATATTTGAGTAAGCAGCGCCATCCGATAGCGTTTGTTTCGCCATCGTCGTTTCGGTCGTTTAAATAGTGCCATCTAGCTTAGCGTAGTATTCGTTAGTTACGAACATTTTTACACTAGTGACGGAAATTTTTACATAGAGAATTACACCTTTTTATACCTCATTTCATCTGTCCCATCTGTTTACGTTAGTGACGGACATTGTTACGAAGAGAATTATGCTTTTTATACCTCATCATTATTTGCTATGAGTTAGCGTGTAAGCAGCGCCATCCGGTAGCATTAATTTCGCTAGCGTCGCTTCGGCCGCTAGTTAAGGCTGTGAAACAGCGCCACCTGGTGTAGCGCAGCGCTAGTGACGAACATTTTTATACCGGTGACGGAAAATTTCACAAAGATAATCACGCCTTTTTTTGCTTTTCATACCTCATTATCATTTTTCCCGTCTGGTTGCGTTAGTGACAGACATTTTTATGTGGAGAATTATGCTTTTTATACCTCATCATTATTTGCGTCAACTTGTAGCGTTAGTGACGGACATTGTCACGTAGGTGATTATCTATTTTCGATTCACCTGTAGTTTTGAATTTCAGAATGGAAAACCTGTTATTACCCAATATTTAACCTAAAATATTTAACAAATTTAAAACAGACTTCCCGGAAATCAGAATATACTCAATTAATAAAATAAAAGCTTTAGCAAACAACTGGCCTACCTCCAAAGGTAGAACAGCAACTGAAAACTTATTTACTGTAATTGCATAACAATGTCTATAAATAAAAATATATACCTATATAAATAAATAAATTAATTAAGGAAAATAAAAAATAATCTAAAAGTAAACTTTAACCCTTTTTACATTAAACAATTATTCTACATATATTTACACTTGGACTTATGACTCACTCAACTTACCACTAACACTGCACTTGATACTTTGTAGATACATAATTCCTATCTTATGAAAATAAATATTACTGACGAATAACTTTTTTTTATTATAATTGTGTTCTATAACGCCACTCTGGGACAGGCGTAGCCTAGTAGAGTGGCATAATCCACAAATTTAAAAACAACAATAAAATGTGTAATTTATCTTATATTGTTATTATTAAATTAGTATTAAGTACCTTTATTTATAAACAAGGATTTTTTTGAAATAAAAAAAAAAAATACTGGAATTAAGCCATATTTACCGTTTTTTTTTTGAGAACCGGAAATGCACGCCCTGCGCGGCAAAGCATTCGGTCTTTTTTGATCAGCGATTTTATGATGGAGCAGCCCTCGCGGCCCGATATTTACACTCCATTTCATATTTAAGGGTTCGAGGGCCACCCCTAAATCAAACAGCCTTACGTCGGGTACTCGGGCGGCGCCCTCCCTCGCGGCTAGGCCCGAAAGCCTACTCCAAGGGCGACCCGAATTCTATTTATTATGTATTATCGGTGAATAGCGCACCCGGCGCCTATTGTCTGCAATTTAAAGGTGGCTATCATCATCATCGTCAGCCCCTTGCTTTCGACTGCCTCCCCCCGTATTCTCCACTTTATATTTTTATTTTGTTTAGTTTAGCACAAACACAGAGATGACACGCCTATGGGAAATGTCTATAAGATCCCAATATCGTTCGCACTTTGAGGCTGCAAACAGTGCGTCTAGGGTATATATCGGATTTGTACTTACTTTTGGCAGCTCAGCTGGCTCAGGACTGTGGGGCCGTTGCGAGGTAGCTAACTTCTACGGAAAGAGGCACTTTGTGTCATATATATATATATATATATGTACAATTTACAAGGAGTTTATTCAAGATAGTTACAAAGGTAAGTTGGGTGATGCTAATATATGGTTAGTTAAAGAGTTTGCTGTAAACGCGGACTCGATTAATGTTAGCACATATTTGTACGCGCGAGTCTAAACTTCGATCGTGTAACAATCCGAAAGGTCGCGACGCGTTGCGCGGGTCTATGGTGTTGGCGGTCGAGCGAGCGGAACAGGAATGGCGGTCTTGCCGCTCGCCGCCTGTAGGTCAGTTGGTTCTCCTGACCGCCAGATGCCGCCCTGGTGGTGGAATCCGCCACACGCCCATACATTTTGTGCTTGACGGTGTAACGTAATGACATCTGTGCTATCCTGAAAAAAGCAATATCGGGATGTCAGACCTTTATCCCAACACTTACTAGACGAAAATCAAAATAAAAAATAAACGAGATGTAGGCATACGTCAGTATTCGGTCGTACATAAATAAGAAGATTTGTATATTTTCACGTATATCTCTCAGAGTAAAAACCTTTATTTGCGATGTTCGATTTCTCCAGTCTGGTCTGACAGCTCCGCCGCAAACGTAAACTCACAATTCTCATGTTTCGACTAATATTACATATGCACTTATTAAATTACCAACAACGTGTATGGCGAAAGAAAAAGAGATTATATTGTGCCAAGAATTTTTAATAAATTAGATAAAAAATTCTTTCAGATGATGCAAGACAAAAAAACTCCATTGGCTTCAAAAAAGTACAAGCTAAAAGAATATATATTAAAGCTTTATACCTAATCTTATATTAATTTATAATTACATATCATGTATCACTTGTAAAAAAACATGCAAAACTTCATAATAACCTACACTCTATATAACTGTCCAATATTGAAGCCAACCATGCCGTAAAACTGCTGAGCAGTTTGGCATATGTATAATGCAATAAGTATCAAAAAATAAATAAAAATATAAAAATCTTCTCTCCCAGCGTCCTGATGAAAAATTATAGCAAAATTGTCATTGTAGACCGTAGAAAAGAGAAACATTGTTGGATTTTCTTATTTTAAAAATTTCTAATTTATCGAACTGTGATTCTGTATAATTTGTACGTAAAATTTTTAAACCCTTATTAATACCAAAAGAATGATTCATTGCCAAGAGATGGTTAGAAATTCAGAATAATTATTGCTATTTAAACACCTCAAGTATTCCTTAAGAGGTCCCCAGTACACGAATTTCGTATTTGCTCTCGATTTTAGTTAGTTATTAAACCATTTTGCAAAACCCAAAGCTAAACAGGCTTTTAATCAATTTTATTATGATGGATCCATTTACTCTTGAAGCATTTCCTTAAAAAAATATGAATAAATGTATTGTTATAACATCAAAAAAATTATAACCCCGAAAAACTATTTTAATTTTAATGCAATAGAGTTATCTTTGGTACACCTAATCTCGTATATTTTCAAATAAAGACCAAATATTTTATTTAAAAATTGATTTATACAGTTTGAAGAAGAAGTGGTGCTATTCAGACATTAATATTTTTTGACAAGTTGTTAAATATATCGTTTTAAAAATGACAAAAATTAAACGTTCTGTTTACTATATTGCAGTATCCATAAAACCATTAAAATATCGATTATTTTAATTAAATTTTACACGCGTGTTAAGAAAATTTTACTGTTATTAATATAAAAATATTCAAAAAATTATACCTCATACTCAAGAAGTCGAATCAATTAAATCGCATAGTCTGAAATGCGCGGGCTCGTCGCGCACGGCCATAACAGACTTAGTTATAACAATATATTTGTTCATATTTTTTTTAAGGAAATGCTTCAAGAGTAAACGGATCGATCATAATAAAATTGATTAAAAGCCTGTTTAGCTATGGGTTTTACAAAATAATTTTTAATAAGTTTAATAATTAATAATTTTTAATGAGGTTTTAATAAGTTTACGTTAAATTTAGCAAAATCAGAAGTAAATACGAAAATCATGTACTGGGGCCTCTTAACTCTAACTTCAAAATTTCTACACGTTTTTCCTACATAAAAATAATTGCAATCTTTTAAATTTATTTTCATATTAAGTAGATACTTCATTATTATTCATTTTCCATATATAATTTTTTTAAAAATATTTTTCTTTGTCTATACATGTCTATAACTTCGATTTTTGAATTTTATTTTTTTAGTATACAGTTGTATCCTGACGAAGGGGCCATGGGCTCTGAAACATGTTGATATTTTCAATACAAAAGTGGTGAAAAAAAAGTTGATTTTTATTAATCAATATATATATATATAAAGAGACCCGTGTTTCCCTACCCGCCAACTTTACTCCACAACCAGCCACAACCACCCACCGGTGGTTATGGTGGTGGATAGCCCTTGGTGTCACATCGAAAATATGCGAGTTTGGTGGGGGTGGCTGTGCGTGGGTGGGAGTGGTGACAAAAATGTCCTTTCTAGCACATTGTTTTGTTATGGGAAGGCCGCAAATGCTTCAAGATTGTTTCAAAATAGGCGCGCCGACTGTGTTGGTAAGTCTAGAAAGTTCTGGAAAAAACTACTCTAGAAAGTTCTGGAAGGAGAACTAACTAACTAACCATCACGCCGTTTCCCCGCAGGGGTAGGCAGAGAGGATTGAACGCCACACTCTTCTATCCTGGCACACCACTTTTGCTTCGGCCACATTCATACATCTTCTCATACAAGTTCTACGGTTGTTGCGGCTTTTAACAGGGCCATCCTCAAACACTTGTTGGAGAAGGTTCTAGAAAATTTTCGAAAGTTCTATAAGGTTCTAAACTGAGTGGCGGAATGTGTCGGTATGTCTAGAAGGTTTCTGTATATTCGATTAATTTCTTGAAAGTTCTGGTAGAAGAAGATTCGCCAAAGTTCCATGACGATCCAAAAAGTGAACAAAAAATCTACACGTGCGAAGGCGCGCGGGCACAGCTAGTTATATTAATAATGTAACCAAAACAATATTTTGCTGTCTTTGAAGAAGAAAAAATTATGCTATTTTAATAAATATAGTACTAGGCACCGCGAATGTATAAATAATTAAATAAACATGTTTTCGTTTCTCCTGAGCCAGACAGATGTTAGAAATTTATAATAACGGAGGTGTAGAATAGCTCTCATAATTTACGCCAGTTATTTTCAGGAACTCGGCCGTCTAAGGAGCCCGGAGGCAGTTACCTTAATGGTCCTTTACCCCCACTGCCACCCTGATTGCATTAGTTCTCATTTGCTCATTTTTTAAAGTTATTATGCCGCTTGTTTCTGGTACTTTTGGGAAGATACTTGATTCGTGTCTGGATTTGGGATATGGACACTGAGATAATGTCCGTGTCCACGATAATATGAAAATACAGAGTTTACTAGCCGTGCCCGCGCGGCTTCGCACGCGTAGATTTTTAGAACACTATTTGGATCGTCATAGAACTTTCGCGAAACTTCTAAAACATTCTCCTTCCAGAACTTTCAAGAAATTCGAATGTACAGGAACCTTCTAGACACACCGACATATTCCGCCGCTCGGTTTAAAACCTTACAGAACTTTCGGGAATTTTCTAGAACCTTCTCCTTCCAGAACTTTCTAGAGCAGATTTTTCCGGAACCTTCTAGACTCGCCGACACAGTGAGCGTGCCTATTTTGAAACAATCGGAAGCATTTGCGGCCTTCCCATAACAAAACAATGTGTTAGAAAGCACATTTTCGTCACCCACTCCCACCCACGCACAGCCACCCCCACCAAAGTCGCATATTTTCGATGTGACACCAAGGGCTATCCACTACCATAACCAACGGTGGGTGGTTATGGTGGTGGATAGCCTGTTTCAAAATTTACAAGCTCGTTGTAATTTTTCAAACGCAGTGGAGTTAAAACGCGAACCCTGTAAAATATGATGAACATATATTGTATATTACATACAGTATGTAACAGAGCTAGACCACAATACCTTACAGGTGGATTCCTGTCTTGATTATGAGTTGAAAATGTTCAAACAACCATGACATTGGGATCATGTTAAGGAGATATGCGACATCAAAGTTTGCATTTTTTTTTCAATATTTCTTATTTTTTCCAAAACGTTGTACTATCATTACAATAACTTATATTTAGTATGAAAAGTTCATTCCCTTAAATACAAGTCAAGTAAAATGATAAAAACTTTGGAATGTTTTCCAATTGGAATTTTTTCAGGGTTTTTATTATTTTATTTAACTTTTATTGAAACGAATGAATTTTTCGTAATCTATATAAGTTACTGTAATGACAGTTCAATTATAACTCAGAAATATTGAAAAAAAATGCAAACTCTGATTTCGCATATCTCCATAACTATTGATTAGGTCATGGCTGATTGAACATTTTAGATTCATAACCAAGGCAAGAATCCACCTGCAAAGTATTGGGGACTAGCTCTGTTACAACCTGTTTATACATCTTGAACAAAATTTTCATGTGTGGATGTCGCTACCGCGGAACTGGTGAACGTTACATCGTGTAAAGTGATCACTTGAGCCAGCTCAAGCAGGTTATAAGTTCTGGGCCGCCCTACACAGACTTCCGTGAACGTTTCCCGTTTGAAAAAAGCTTCGTTTCTGCGAGACTTATTAATTAGGAAATATCCGTTATAGGTCGACCACAATCAAAAGACCATTCCCTAGCTTTGCCCGGTAAGAAAAAAGCGGGGGAAAGTTGCCTGGCAAGCCCGTATTACAAGCCTCAATATGATATTCCAAATAAATAAATATTTTTTAGTTTAAAAGAGGTTACTTACTTACTAGACAACCTTCTTTTGTGTTCATTTTTTGCACCGTAACAACACACATATTTTTTGGGCACATTCTTTTGAATGCGGTCTGGCTATTATAGTTCCTGTTTGTATATTTTGGCGGTCCGCGGTGGCAACACTGAATGCTCCGATGTTATTGCATGTAAAACATAGTGCTTGTCCAGACACAGCGGGAACCGTGCAGTATCAGAATCGCGTTTCAAAACACGCGATTTGTGTCATATGTTCACACATCCGCGGTTAATAAGCGATTTGTGCGCGCGAAAATAAACGCCAGTTTGACAGCTCCGGTGCCGTTCTCCATCTTTGAATATCAGAGATATATTCGCTCATCACATTGTGAACGACGGCCGTGTTCCATGGCAAGACACAAAAATATCATTCTGTCAGTTCATTTTTGGTGAATAAATACCTACTTCTCTAAAATACTCTTTTTTCCACCATTTCCAAATATCTCCACCAACTCCTGCTAAGCTTGGTTCTTGGCATATTTGAGTAATCCTCTTACAGGTCTTTTCTCCACTTCATCAATAAAAAGTTCAGTGTCAAAGCTATCCATAAGCATAGAAAAGAGAATATAATCCACGCGTGCTGCTGTTGTGACATGGGACCGTGCGGTGCCCGCAGCACGATTGAACGCTCTCGTAAGGCTCCATAGTAATAGGATCGCGCGGACGCTGTGCGGGTCTATTTTCTAGTGGTTGGGTGGCGGGTACCGCGGCGGTTGACTAACCGCACGGTTGTGTCTGAACGATCACATACAAACCTACGTAAATAAGACCCGCACGGATCCGGTATTTTAGAGAAGTAGGTATTTATTCACCAAAAATGAACTGACAGAATGATATTTATGTGTCTTACCATGGAACACGGCCGTCGTTAACAAAGTAATGAGCGAATATATAACTCTGATATTCAAAGATGGAGAACGGCACCAGAACTGTCAAACTGACGCTTATTTTCGCTTGCACAAATTGCTTATTAACCACGGCTGTGTGAACAGATGACACAAATCGCGTGTTTTGAAACACGATTCTGAAACTGAACGGTTCCCGCTGTGTCTGAACAAGCGCTAAGGCTCCATATTAATAGGATAGCGCGGACGCCGTGCGGGTTTATTTTCTAGCGGTTGGGTGGCGGGGACCGCGGCGGTTGACTAACCGCACGGTTGTGTCTGAACGATCACATACTAGGTAAATAAGACCCGCACGGATCCCACGCGATTCCGAAACTGCACGGTTCCCTCTGTGTCTGAACAGGCACATAAAGCTGTGTGTCGATTTGGCCACAGTACTTGGCGCCTGGCAATTCAGTTAATTGGATTTGAGTAATTATTATAATGGACTGCGAACAGCGGAACTAGCGGGCGGCCATGACGGCTCGATCGTTCATTTGTTATCGATTCACATTTCAGTGCTGCGTCCTGTCGAGCGGAGTGGTCGGTCGACTAATAAATTATATTATCGGTGAGTGATGGAGCGGTGCTGTTGCAACGTTGAAATTCGGACGTGTTTGTTTAATTCGACACTCGAAATGGGACGTTTCTAATGAAGACAAATATCGCTTTTACTCGCCGCTGTGGGCGTCACAGTAAAAGCGGGAAATTTAACGAATGTACGTACGAACGTGCACATGACGTCACGTGAGATGGTAAAAACGAAATGGATTGCACGTGATCGAGCATTTTGCTGCGCTCTGCACCTTTTACAGTGAATTGGAAATTACTACAATTATACAATTACAATATGGAATAATAGGTTGGGGGGGATCTTAGACTCTTAACACAACTCAATTTTTTATTTTTATTTGTTTATTTATATTTATTTATTAATTAACGCCCTATAAGGCTTTTACAATAAATAGGTAAGTGTACATAATCAGAATATATAGATTGTTTAAAGAGAAAAAATAATAACATGTAAACATAATAATGACATAAAGAGAAAAGAAAATACTTAAAATATAGTTACACATATATAAAGATAAAAATAAAATAAAGTAAAAAGCAAGTTTGTATATAAAAAGCAGAAGCATAAGAAAAACATTATATAATAGAAATTTCAAAACAAAAAAAGTATTAATGTAGAGTGAAAAGATATAGCACAAGCACTGAAAGTAATATTATAATAATAAATATACATACAAATACAAATCAATTATTTAAGTCCAATTAGACAAATACTAGTAATCTTTCAATACACCTTTTAATATATGTTTGAATAATATACGGTTATTGGCAAAGACGTCCAGTTGCTCGTATCTGTTTGCTAGTCTAGGAAGCCTTTGCAGTGGGGAATTACAGATATAGTTAGTGGCTGCAGTTTCCACGGCAAAACCTGCGTAACTTCTAAAAGTAATATTAAAAAAACAGATTTACTTTTTTAAGAAATTAATGTACCAACATTAGACAGACTATACAAAAACACCTCAATTTTACAAATACATAAAGAAACATTCACTCAACAAAATATAAATACAACACAAACTCATAATACTCAAAGTCGTAGCCAAAAAGCGCAAATTATAGGATGCTTAAACATTCCTAAATATAACAAAACAGCCACACAACACCATTACACATATCTAGGTGTCAAGTATTTCAATAACTTACCAATGAATATTAAAACTGAAGAACACTGTAAGAAATTCAAGAAACAAATAGAATATACATAATTTAAACAAAAAATATTTAGAATTATAAAAAATAACGATACTCTGAAATAATTAGTATACTTGAGTCACTAATATTTATCTTATGATGTTTGTATTTCTCTACACTGTTCCATTATTAACTTATATATACTTATCCCCATTCATGCTCCTGTGTCCGAACATAAGTATTACTTTACTGGGGACAGTTAAACATGTATAAAAAAATGTGATATTCAATATAAAATGTATGTAATATTTTTATTTTTATTTTCAATAAAGGAATTCAATATGGCATAGTCTACTAGATTCAGGAAACATTGCAAAACGAGATTCTTTTTTAAATTTATTTATTTATAAGAATAATGTTTTTCGTAATAAATTAATAGTGTTAATAGCCAAAGCTCGAGCTTATGGGAGGAGTATTTTCAAGCCAAATTAGAGCACAAAAACAGAAACCATTTAGAAGTAGTAATTTTTTTATACAGAGACCATTTGAGACATGTGGACAATGTTGCAGCATCAACATCTAATACAAATAGGTTAGCTGAAGTAAATCGCGTCCACAAAACTAATTTCGGTGATCGTGCTTTCGCGGTGGCTGGACCAAAGTTATGGAACAAACTACCTAATAAACTGAGACAAACAGACAGATTACCACAGTTCAAAAAACAACTAAAAAACTATAGCATTTATTTAGACAATCCTATAAAAACCTATAGAATCTGACCACAACGACACTAGCTAATGTTTTTCACTCCCAGTGTGCACTCCGCGAAAACACCTAATTCTTTCAGGCACTCCCAACTATTATAGTACTCAATTTCAATTCCATTTCTTGTATGCCGCCTAGTGTACAAGTAATAGTAAATAAGTTTTTTCTTTTCTAGCAGTAAGTTGTTTTGTAAGATAATAATTTTTCTGTGTAAAGCGCCCTTGAGGTGAGTATTCGCGAAAACGGCGCTATATAAATTATCCAATTATTATTATTATTATTATTATTATTATTATTATTATTATCGTTGTCCAAAATCAAGGCTTTGACTTCTTTCTTAGACTGTTCTTGTTTTGGAATGTTCCTTTCTTTAAATTTGTTTTGCGACAACAATGTATTGTACCATTTTTTTTATTTATTTTTATTAGGTTTTATTCAGAAACAATTAGTACATATTTAATGTAATAGTATGTATGTATAAAGTTATTGTTGATATTTGTGTTCTTAATCCTCCTCACTAGGATTTCCTGTGCCGAGGCGGACTAAGTATGTATAATGATGTTGTGCCATGGTGGTTCTTAAGGTTGGTATCTTAATTTGTCCTTTTGTTCTACGTCTATTACTTCTACAGTCTAAGGGGTGAGATTTATTTATAAAATAATCTTTGTAAATTTGGCACAGGGAGTTTGTTTTGTATATTTTTGTGAGTAAAGGTAGATTAAATTCTTGAAAAATATTCACAGTAGGATAGTCATAAGGTTTTTTGAGATTATTTTTAATAATTATTTTTTGTATTAATGATTAATGGCTGATCGGTGGACTCATAAACCCCTCCCTATCCAATAATACTATCAGGTGTCATGGAATTTAATAATGGATTTATTAATTACTGATTATTTAATTAAACAAACGTACAAAGACTCTTAACACTATTTAACTTAACGATATTATTTAAATTATTTTGCAAATTTATTACTCGTAAATAGACACATTATAATCGCTTCAACACTTTATTCACGATTCACTAGAACAATCCATCCAATTTCAGCACGTTTTGCTATTCACTCCGGTTTATTTCGCCACGGAAGAATTTTTTACTCGCTCAAAAATCGCACGCGGATAAGTACTTCACTTAATTAACTGTCGCTTCGTGATTCGCCGCTAGGGCCGTGTCGTTGGAAACGTCAAAATAAAAATCACCGTCCGTTGCCTGGATCCGTTTATTTATACTCGAATCATAGAATTTTTCGAATCTTCGAGATTTTTGTAGTGTTTTCTCGCAAGTTCTCGTAATTTTCAGATGTTCCTGGAACTTTGGAGACGTCTCTCGAAAGCTAGGTAGAATCTTAAGTGTCTCGATGAGGTCACTTCTTGCTCGTCCCTCCTGAAGAGTGGGCAGTTTCAGGACTCTCAGCCTTTCCGTATGTTCCAGGTTTTTAAGACCCAGGGGCAATTTTGTGGCTCGTCTCTAAACATTTTCCAGTAAAACTAAATCTTTAGCAAAATAAGGATACCACATCTGAGAGGCATATTCGAGGAGAGGCCTCACACATGTCTTATAAATATAGTTGTGACTAATGGTACCCTTAGATGTTGGAATGATCTTCTCACCAAATACAAAATAGATGATTTGGGGGCCACAGAGAGCAAGTACTCTCTTATAGCGGAGAAAGTCCAGAATAAGTTTCTGAGATATCTCTACATGAGAGAGTACGGGCATTATCCTTGGTTCTACCCAACCGAGTTTCTCCAGGGTATGCTTGGCTAAAATAGTTTAGAGATTAGAAGGAATGTGTGTTTGATTACACATTTTTATCGATTGTTGCGCGTTATGATCGATAATCCTGAAATTATACGGAGTATTGGTTTGTATGTTCCTGATGTATGCCTTAGACATCGTCAGCATTGATTGTTTCACATTCCAATATAAAGGACCAACCTGCCGATGATTATGCCTGTTGGAAGAGCTAACGCTACGCTGAGCAATATCGCTTTGGGTATTCATATAGGTATTCCATGTGTCTGAAGGGGTTTTCCGAAGCAGGGTTCTCCTAAATCTTTGACCAGATTTTATGTTATTTTTAATGAATTAAATATTGTTATTTTGATATATATACTTTCGTAATATGTATGCCTTAAACACTTAGTTTATAATGCACATATTATTAAATAAATAAATTGAATTGAATTGAAACCACACTGGCGTGTGCTCATACCATTTGGAATCCTTGTTAGTAGTAACACCCAGATCCTTCTGCGAAACCACTGACTTAATCAGGCTTTCGTTTAAAAATCTAACTAACTAACTAACCATCATGCCGTTTTCCCGCAGAGCTAGGCAGAGAGGATTGAACGCCACACTCTTCTATCCTGGTACACCACTTTTGCTTCGGCCACTTTCATACACCTTCTCATACAAGTTCTACGGTTTTTGCGGCTTTTAACGGGGCCATCCTCAGATACTTGTAATGTCCGATCGTGTCAGGTCTTTCGCGGACGCCCTCTATTCCTGTTGCCTTCAACACTCGCCTTATATATTTTCTTAACCATCCATTCTTCGTTCATACGTACCACATGACCAAACCATGTCAGCACTCCTTTCTTTATTCTATCTACCACACTACAGCCAGCATTGCGTTCACGTCTAATTTGTTCATTCCTCACTCTATCGACCAAAGATTTTTACACAAGCGTCTTAGCGACCGCATTTCTACCGCATTCAGTCTACTTTCATTCCTCTTTTGCCAATTCCAGGTTTCGCTTCCGTTCAACAGGGTCGGCACTAGAACGCCATTATGTACCGCTAGTCTTGCTTCCTTTGACAGATTCTTATTGGCCATATTATTGGCTTTCGTTTAAGGTATACTCAATATTTGTATTATTCTTGCCGACAGGGAGTACACAACATTTGTCAACATTAAGACATATCACCCACTGCTTTTTCCGTTCCGATAAAAATGTGTCTGTAAATTTTTGATTTTGTGTAAATGTAATGCTGAAATTTAGAGATAAAATAATTACTTTGCATGGATGGTATCATACACGTGTCTGAGACATGTAACGCGTTTAAAAAATATCTAAGGCGAAGACTTTAGTGAATGTAAACTCATTTTTTTAAATCAAAATACAAGCTACAAAGGAAAACGTATATTTAACAAAATTCATTATCAAGATTTTTATAAATGATTTCTCTGAAATATAATCTTTTTGCAAAAGGTCAACTAATTTAGGCAATAATAACTCAGCTTTGACATTTTACGATTTTCTTTTTTTAAATTTTAAATTACAAACGCAATAATTTTAATAATCTTAATAGATTAATTACGTACCTATTATTTAAGCAAAATTTAAAGATTATATGCCTTCTGCGAGTCGGCGCCCAATTGGCAGTAGGCCGATTGATACTGATGAGCTTAAGTACTATCTTTTGGCGGGTTATTATTTATGCATATTAAAAACAAAGTTTTTTTTTGGGTCGCAATTCTAGGATTGGTCTGCAACAAGCACTCGCTTTCTCCACCAATCTCTGTCACCCGCCAGCCTCTTCATCTCTTGGTAGATGCTACAGCGCACATCTCTGATAATATGTCTGTCTACGTAGCTTAATATCGGGCGGCCTTTACGATTGTTATCTTCAACATTTCCCTCGACGATGGTAAAAAGCAGGCCCGGATGTCTTAGATTATGTATGGCTTGTCCTAATTGCTCATTGTTGGGCGATTCTGTTCAGGAGCCGCCTCTTTTCGCCCACCCTGCTCAACACCTCGTCGTTTCGGATATGTTCTGACCAATGGATCCTCGCCATACATGCTCTGGCCGATGGTCCATGTTTCGCTGCCAACAAGTGAATTCTTTCACTTGTTTGATAGCGACGCCACTCAAAATAACATTTGTCGACACTTTTTCTACAAAAAACAAAATAATCTTCTCAAAATAAAAACAAATTACAGAAATCTCACAGAGACGAAGCTGTGAATATGACAAACGTATTTGGAAGTCTTTTTATACGATGGCTGGCTTTAGTGATCACTCCATCCAATGCAACATTCATCAACTCCGTCGTAAGAACATCTACACATTATCAAATTTTGAGAGTTCTGTACCTATATTTTCAAATTTGAGAATCTTTCGTTTATTTGAATGGACTACGCTAGTCTTTTCTCATTAACTAAATAGTATACATAGATTTTCGCAGCTGGTAATGATATCTCTATATTTTTTTATTTTTTTCATCACTCCCTGGACAAAATCCGTCAACTGTGTCCATGGAACATACCTGTGTTCAAAAATATTGTTAATCTTCTCAAATAAACTAAAAAAATCTATCACACTTAGTTCGAAAAACGTCGTATTCATTTTCATATGTAACAAATGTATAAACTGATTTAGCTAAGCGAAATTGAAACTGCATCATAAATATTTGACAATGTATGTAAATTATATAGAATTAATCTAATGTGTTTATACCTGCGCTAATCAGTACTAGGACACTTTTGCAGAAAAATATGGCGACATATAGTCGGCATCGAAGATACAAAGCTGTATGTCGCCAATACCTCGGCAACATATTCTGTGCTGTTCTAAAAGTAGCAATATTGGGATGTCAGATCTTTATCCCAATACTTAATAGACGAAAATTAAAATAAAGAATAAACTAGACGCAGGTATACGCCGGTTGTATGATCAGAGGGAGAAGGAAGTACATGACGGTTATCCGTCAAACGTCAAATATAGAGTCCAAGAATACTTCTCTTTTCTATGGTTCAACGTGACCATGACAATTTTTGCCATAATTTTACATCAGGACGCTGTGGGAGAAGAAATTAATAAGTGCATATGAAATGATCTTTTTTCTATAAGCTTTAAATACAGGATTAGTACTTATTTCATGTAATTTTAGTAGAAACATGAGAATTGTGAGGTTACGTTTGCGGCGGAGGGCAGCTGTCAAACCAGACCGGAGAAATCGGACATCGCAAAGGTTTTTACTGTGAAAGAGATACGTGAAAATATACCAATCTTCTTATTTAAGTACGACGAATATCGACGTATACGAACGTCTCGTTTTTTTTTATTTATTTTTATTTTCGTCCATTAAGTGTTGGGATAAAGATCTGATATCCCGATATTTCGTCATAATCGTAGAATAACGACGCATGTGATTTTTCTCAAGTTTGCAGGAGAGCAGTTTGAAGTTTTATTTACATAAAGACACTTTGTCATAGCTCGATAACTACAAAAGCTTTTTCTTTGAAACTTGGGTTAGTTATTTTTTTTTTAATTTTTTTTTTTTTTTATTTATTAGAGACACTAACAGGATAATGGGTACATGACACTCAGATAATAAACATTGTAGTGAAGACTATGCCCATTATCCCAATTACAAGTGTCTTCGGCATGCTCTAGTAACATGTATTTTTGTAATTAATTATATTTCACATGTACATTTATGTATATTATATATTTGTGTTTGAGTGTAGTGCGATTAGTATTTAATGATCTATAGGTTCATGTCGTCGTTTAGAAAATGGATGTTGTGTATGAGTGAGTTTTTGAACGAAGATAACGTGTCTGCAAGAATATCAGCATCAATGTTAGGGTCGGCACAATACAAATTATATGTGCGACACAACCTTGTAATGGGAGAAAAGTAACCGACATTATTAGTGTGCTGACTTATTCTGAAGAACTCAGGGTTTCTTATACGGGGTTTAACATGCAAATTTATATCAGATAGACAGAGAGAATCAATAGCTCCGCTGAGAATCTTGTGTAGCACAATGAGATCGGATATTTTTCGTCGGGACTCAAGTTTGTGCATCTTGAAAAAGGCAAGTCGATCTTCGTAGCTGTGAAGGTTATTGTGTTGACCAGCTTTGTATGACAAAATACGTAGAAACTTTTTCTGCACTCTCTCGATTCTCGTAATATGTGTTGTGTAATAAGGTGACCAAATAACTGACGAATATTCCAATATACTTCGTACTAGTGATGTATAGAGAATTTTTAGACTTTGAGGATTTTTAAAGTCTTGAGTAATTCTGGTGATAAATCCCAACATAGTATATGCCTTGTTTGTGATATTATCAAAGTGGTTTCTAAAAGTGAGTTTAGAATCTAGCATGACGCCCAGATCCCTTATTGAATCGACTTTAGCGAGTGGAACGTCACCCAGTTTATAAACAAATTCTATTTTTTTAATATTTTTAGTGAAACTAATACATGAACATTTCTTAGCATTAAGTGACATATTATTTGCTTTACACCAATTTGATAGTTCGTCCAGATCTCTTTGTAGGAGATGACTATCTTCCAGGCTACGAATGGTGGAATAAATTTTTAAATCATCGGCATATAATAGACACTTATTTCTTAATATATTTGGCAAGTCATTTATGAAGATAAGAAAGAACAAGGGACCAAGGTGAGAACCTTGAGGAACTCCTGAGGTGATAGAAACCGGAGATGAATCATATCCATTTACAGTCACAACTTGAGTTCGATGAGAAATGTAAGATTCTATCCATCTCAATAAGTTGCCGTGGATTCCTATAGCATGAAGTTTTTTCAAAAGTATACGATGGTTCACCTTGTCAAACGCCTTGCTGAAATCTGTATATATTACATCCACTTGAGATCTCGAATCAAACGATTTGCAAATCTGACTCACAAACTCAAGCAGGTTGGTAGTTGTGGATTTTTTTGAACAAAGCCGTGTTGATTAATGCAAAGTGTCTGACGAAAGTGGGTGAATATGTATCTATAGCAAATAATCTCGAATATCTTTCCAAAACAAGATAGTTTACTTATAGGTCTATAGTTACTAACGTCACTTTTATTTCCTGTCTTAAATATTGGTGTGATGTGAGCTACCTTCCATAAGTCGGGAAACTTTCCTTCTTTTAAAGATTTGCTAAAAATGATATAGATAGGATCTAGAAGAAGGTGAGCACAATTTTTTATAAGAAGTGGAGGAATACCATCAGGTCCTGCGCCCTTGGCGGGATCCAATTCTTTCATAATTTTTAATATTTCATTTTTATGCAGTGGTATAAAGGAAAGTGAATCGAGAGAGTCATTAATGAGAGCAGATGAGTGATGTTGAGAAGCATTATCAAAAACTGAAGCGAAAAATTCTGAAAAGATATCAGAAATTTCTTGACCGCATGTAGCATATTTTTCTCTCAGAAACATTGTTTTAGGGATTGCATTAGTGAATTTCTTGGTTTTAGTGTATTCCCATAATTTTTTAGTCCCGATATGTAATGATTCCTCTATAGAATTTATATATGAGTGATAGCAGGCACGAATACTATTCTTAATGCGAGATCTTAGCATAGAAAAGGTATCGTAATCTCTAGAATTACCGTATTTTATGTATTTTTTCCTATATTTTTCTTTTTCGCGGAGCTGGTGTCTTAAAGCACTGCTAAACCAACATGGGTATTTTGAATTCAAGATCTTTTTTTGTGGAGTGTATCGAGCTATTATCTCCCATAATGTATTATAAAATAAGTTGAGAGAATCGTTGCAGTTTAGTTGATTCATTTGAGACCAATCAATTTGAGCTAGGTCGTTAATACATTTGGCGTAATCAGTTTTACGGAAGTTGTATGCAGTATGGTTAGAATTATGTTGTAAAAAGTTTTCTCGGTTAATCGTTGTGTTTATTTGGACTGGGGGATGAAATTTGTCAACACTTACCAGAGCAGTACCCGAAGACACAAGTAGTGGAGTATCAGATAATATTAAATCTAAAATTTTGGCATTACAATTGGTTATAGAGTTAAATTGTTGAAGATTGGTTGTTGATATGAACTCCATGAAGTCCTTGGCTCTGGGATTAGATGGACTGAACGGAGTCAGTCCAGCTCCAGAAGTTGTTGCATTCCAAGTTATAGATGGCAAATTGAAATCGCCAAGTAGCATGTTACGTGTTCTTGTAGTGGTTTTGAGGAAATTAATTTGGCATTTAATAAGATACTCATTGAATACTGTATCTGAGATATTAGGCGGTATATACACAACTCCTATATTGATTGGTGTAATATTATTTTTTCCTTTGATTGAGATCCAGAGGTCCTCGAATTCCGTACAGAGATCGTTCCGCTGGTATGCTGAGAATGACTTCTTAGTTGCTAACAGAACTCCACCTCCGTCTTTCCTGTTGGCAAACTGAGAACTATCTCGATCACGTCTAAAAACTATATATCTGGCGTCGAATAATTCTTCACTATTCACCCTTGAAGTAAGCCATGTCTCCGTCAAGCAAATAATGTCATAATCACTATTTAGAATTTCTGTGTAACACTCATTAAGCTTAGTTCTCAGACCACGAACATTCTGATAGTAGATAGAAAGAGCCATTATGAACTAACACAAACTTATTAATAAACTTACTGGACAGTCCTTTAATTTATTGAAAATTTTGCAATGCATCCAGGTTAGGAACTGGTGTAACTGGCGATTGTTCGTCTTTCCTGATGAAAATTCTTCCATTCTTGGTCCAGACAAATTTAAATTGCTTATTTTTAGCCATTTGTCTAGCTGCTGCATGTATAGTCTTATTGTAAGGAGAGAGATGCTCACAGACATATATCGGGGAAGTTCCCTGTAGACCTATGTGCGATACATTAAGTTTGTTGGACACATTATTTTTGTTGTATGTCTTCACAGCTGAGAGAATATTATCCCGGATTCTACTATTTTGGAGGCGAACAACGACGTTTTTACAAATGCCGCATTGCTCTACGATCGTAAATCAGAACCGTCATTATACGAAGTCGGTTAAATTAATGATAAAAAATACACTTTTTATATGCCTTTAGCTGTGCCCGCGCGGCTTCGCACTCGTAGATTTTTAGAGCACTGTTTGGATCGTCATAGAACTTTCACGAACCTTCTAGAACATTCTCCTTCCAGAACTTTCAAGAAATTCGAATGTACAGATACACCGACACATTCCTCCTTTTTTTAAGTTTTTTTTTACCTACCTACAGGAACCTTCTAGACACACCGACACACTCCGCCACTCAGTTTAGAACCTTATAGAACTTTTGGGAATTTTCTATAACCTTCTCCTTCCAGAACTTTCTAAAGCAGGTTTTTCTGGAACCTTCTAGACTCACCGACACAGTCAGCGCGCCTATTTTGAAACAATCTGAAGCATTTGCGGCCTTCCCATAACAAAACAATGTGCTAGAAAGCACACTTTCGTCACCCACGCACAGCCACCCCCACCAAACTCGCATATTTTCGATGCGACACCTAGGGCTATCCACCACCATTAGATGGCTTCTTTTTTTCACTTATTAACGATCCAAAAAAGTCAATATGGAATTTTTTGCACATCCGTCATTGTTCTACGATCATGACGATTTCTTTTTTCGGAGTAGCACAGATCGTCGCCCATTGGCACGCTCCATTGAGAGCAAAAGTTTAAATCTTCGCAAAGCACCTGCTCTCGTGGGAGGCTGGCGACAGTTGACGCGGATCGGATCGACTACGGGAGACGCTCTTCGCCTGAGGGACTATACAATGGAGCAGATATCACTTCTCCAGACGTCGACTGCCGCTGTTGGCTTTTATTCAAACAGGCGTCTTTCACGAGCGGGACAGACGCCCCCGGGGATGATTTATTTGAACGTTCCCTTCAGATTTAGTAATAAATCTCAAGACTAGGGATGCGCAGGGTGGAGATCTTAAATTAATGCCGGCGTGGTACAGAGCTTGGGGTTTTATTGCGAGGGTAGCGCGGGCGATAACATCATCCATTTTTTGTGGCTGTGACATTGTAGTATCGTAGTTTTGATTACCCGTGATAATTCAAATCAACATTATTATTAAACAGTGTGTAAAAAACTGGGTTCGTGGACATTAGAAGTTTTTTCTTTGGTGTACATAAAAAAACATGTTTTATACCTTGCGTTGAAACATATTTAGCTGTGTTGCAATTTAAGGTAAACAACACAAACTAGACATTTCTCTACCGATATTTCTCGATTAACGTATAAGTAAAATTAATTAACGATTGAATCTAAAATACATATTAAATATAGTTCCCATATACCGAATTGCGTATTGCTTGTATAAAAAAGAAAAAATGATACATATTTATGTGTTAAATGAAATGTATTTTATAAAAACGGTATATTTCACTGAGAAGCAAATTTCGACGTTAATAAGCCTTCCGCTGTACGGAATCACCCGAAGTATTCGGGTAACTCCGTACCTCTACTTTTTAAAATATATTTTTTTTAACATCACCATACAACCAATTAAAATGGCTGTAGAATTAATATCTCATTGAACGTTTCATGCTTTATATTAACTTAACTTAACTTCAGTTTAGATCCCTCCTCTCCCTTAAATAATCTTCGGTGACTGCATTCAAAATATTTTTACTATCTTTGCTTTTATATTATTGGATATTGATCTGTTCGAGTGCAGCCACACAAGATTAAGAAAAAATTTGAGTGCTGAATTTTTTTCTACGTAATAATTATGTCTCTTTTTCTCTTGTTCATTCTTTTTGTATTATTTTCAACATGCCTATGTTTTTCTGCTAATAATTAAGTCTCTTTTTCTTTTGTTTAAATTTTTTATTCTTTCTTTTTATATAATTCTTAACATGCCTAAGTTCTAAGAAAAATTTCTAGTGCAGAATTTTTTTCCTACTTAATAATAATAATTAAGTCTCTTTTTCTCTTTGTATTATTCTTTAACATGCCTATGTTTTTCTGCTAATAATTAAGTTTCTTTTTCTTTTGTTTAAATTTTTTATTCTTTCTTTCTATATAATTTTTAATATGCCTTAGTTTAATTCATAAATATTTATCATTACTAACATATATCTAAATGTGGAGACCTGTAATTGACCATCTATATTATATCAATGTTTTCTATGCTTCTTTGTTGTGCTGTTGGTCTTCCATGAACATTAAATAAATAAATAAATAAATACCACCTCTATGTTGTCTACGCTAAATGTGGCGTATGACCAAATCGGTGTCACATGAAACATAAATATGCAAAACTAGTTCCGAAGTAATTTTAACGGATCCGCGTCGAACTCGCTTATAAAAGTATTAAATAAAGTCAAATAGTGGGGTGACCTCCGACCCGGGAACACTCCCGACATTAACCCCACCCAGAAGGCGGTTGTGGAGCGTAGTTCATTGGCTCTGAACTTCGCTTTGTGACATTTATCGTGCGCCATATTTTAAGTGGCATTTTCTCGTAGCCCTTTGTCGCCACTCGGCAAAACGTCGGAGGGCGTCCAAAAAAGTCAGCCACATTTCGCAAATTATAAATTAAAATTGATTACTCCCTGAAAATTAGGAAATTACGACGCGCGAGCCGAATTCAGTAGACAATTTGAGTGCCACGAATATTGCGGTGAACGCTGCTAAGACCGTTATGTACATTTATTTTACGGATTATTTATTATTTTACGCAAATTTATTATTCATTGTATTAATAGCAGGAAGAAATTTTTTATTATTTCTTAATAGGTGGCGGTAATAGACATATTTTTACCCTTTTTAAATTTATTTATTTCTTTTAAATTTATTTTTACATATAAATGAAGGTAGTTGCTTCACTAGACAATGTCTGTTCTGAAGCAACTACCTGTACAGTTTTTTTTAAAGTTTGGACATTAACAAGATATAATATATATATATTATATATATTTATATATTGTATGTGAGAAATAAAACACAAACAAAAAACTATATATTAGAGAATTATACATTTAGACATTGTATATAGGGAGTAAAATCATTCAAACAGAAGCCAACAAAGCGGTTACCAAATGTAGGCAGACTACAAAACGTGTCATATGTGACAGCTTTAATTTCATTGCAAAACAATTTTGTGACTATATTAATATGGACTGTATTGATATGGCTATATTAATATGGATGACACATTGGTCTCATTTTTTGTCCTACCCACACCAAAGAGCCACCTTGTTATTTCCTGCTTGAATGCTGCTTGAATGTTATTTCCTGCTTGCTCACATATGAAACTAAGTGTGCAAGTTAAACACATATGCAACTTCAAAATAAATGATAAATGTGGTAATCTATCATGGGTGGAATTGGTGAACGTTAAATTGTGTAAAGTGATCACTTAAGCCAGCCGTAGCCCTATGAACTCCTAAAGAACTTCTAAACCTATTCATCATCATCATTCTTGGCACTACAACCCTTGGTGGGCCTTGGCCTCCTCAATAATTTTCCTCCGCTCATCTCGGTCTAAACCTATTGTCCCATATAAAAAGGTATCTTCGTCTCTATGAGATATCCATAATATATCTTGATTATTGATGTCCTCCCTGGTATAAAATCCAGTTTTGTGATCTTAAAAATATTTAATGTATTATTTATTTCACAACCTGTTCACCTTTTTATGGTGATAAAAAAACTAACAAAAAACATTAAAAATAAGCAGGTGCACGAGCGTATAAAAATATACAATAAATTAAGGGTATAAAAATAAAAAAAAAACATTTGAAGGCAGTCATCGAGGATTGCTATTTTATAATGTACATAATTGTAGATTTAATGTATCCATCCCTTGCAAAATCATATTATATAAATTTAAACGCTATGTTTCCTGTAAAATCTCGAATTCAGTACAATTTAAATTAATAATCCTCGATGATTGCAAACTTCGCTTTTTTACTCCGCAAATATTGTATGAAAGGAACATACGGAAAAATGACATTAAGGAGTGACACCTGTGTAAAATTTTCTTAAAATATTTTTTTCATTATTTTAAAATTCACTTTAAGGTCTTAAAAATAAAATGCAAGTGGTTTTACAGCGATATTTTTTATTTCACAAAGATACAAGAACTAACACGGTGTCATTTTGATCGACATTTGCCTCAAAAGCGTTGTCTCAAAATAATAATAATCCATTTAAGAAAGACAATTAAATTATTATGTATAAGCCATGCGTACGAGACACATTGTTTTGTCGTGTTGGTGTTTATACCCGTAAATACTAACACAACGAAACAATGTGCGTTGTACGTAGGTTTACCTACGCATACTAATCCATTATTTTTCTTAAATGGAAAAAGGTCTACCAGTCTAAAGATGGCCAATAATAGGCTGATACCGGTACGGTCTATAAACAGTATATAGTGGAAAAAATTAACAAAAACAAAAATCATCAAAATGGAATTCCAACCAAAATTAGAGATACATTAGCAGGAAAGCAATTTTTTCTGGCAAATTTCCACTTTTAATTACGGGTAATTTAGATATAATTTAGACAAAGTATTTATTCAGTATTTCTAACCGATTAATAAGTCAGAGCGGAATAAACCACAGTTCGATAGGTAGGTACCTACTCTCTTCTCTTCTCGCAGTTTTGATTACTTTTATACAACATTATAAAAAATTAATCTCTGTTTAATTTGGTTTGTTACATAAAAAAATTAATATAAAAAATGAATGTTCAAAACCAAAAATGTAATTAAAATTTCAACAAAAAAAATATTCTCGACCGTAAAAAAAAAATTCGATCCTGCCAGGATTCGAACCTGGCATCTTCTGATCCGCAGTCAGACGTGTTATTCGTTGCGCCACGGGACCCGATAAGAAACGCGGCAAAATTATTGTATACAAATAGAAATCATCATTCAAATGCAGAAACGTACGACATTGGTTGGCGTAATTAATATTATAGATAGATTGCGTTTTTCCTTTTCTAAATGTCTGTACATTATTTTTGGCCATCTCTGTATATTTATTGTTCCAAAGAAATGAGTTCTTCCAAAAAACTAGTGAAGGGAAAAACTATATTTAAAATTGAAGACAACAACACGTACAAGTCCACTAGTTTGAAGACTAGAAAATGTGCGCTATATTTGTAGTTGGTATCAAAACATTATACACTTCATCTACTTCAATAAACTACCTGAAGTGAACTAATTGTAGTACTACAAAATTGTATCTATTATAATGAAATACAAGAAGTACTATTTGAAAAATTTACTATTAAATTTTTTCAAATCCATTGGGGAGGGGGTGGTTTCCGTTTCCAGACATTTTATCATTCGACCAGCACACATACTTCAACAGTTTTATCCATATCAATACCTCCATCAATTATTCCTTTTTATCTACACCGAATTCGCAAAAATATCGGCTAAAATTTTCACATATTAAAAAACTTAATCAATATATATATATATAAAAAGAAACCCGTGTTTCCCTATCCGCCAAGTTTTCTCAACAACCAGCCACAACCACCCACCGGTGGTTATGGTGGTGGGTAGCCCTTGGTGTCACATCGAAAATGTGCGAGTTTGGTGGGGATGGCTGTGCGTGGGTGAGAGTGGGTGCTGAAAATGTGCTTTCTAGCACGTTGTTTTGTTATGGGAAGGCCGCGAATGCTTCAGATTGTTTCAAAATAGGCGCACCGACTGTGTCGGTGAGTCTAGAAGGTTCCGGAAAAACCTGCTCTGGAAAGTTCTGGAAGGAGAAGGTTATAGAAAATTTTCGAAAGTTCTATAAGGTTCTAAAGTGAGTGGCGGAATGTGTCGGTGTGTCTAGAAGGTTCCTGTACATTCGATAAATTTCTTGAAAGTTCTGGAAGGAGAATGTTTTAGAAGGTTCGCGAAAGTTCTATGACGTGGGCACAGCTAGTTTTAATTTTAAATTTGAAGTGTGTAGTTTGTAATGTGCACTTTAAAATGTGTTCTTTGAAGTCTAATGTGTGTATAGTTTGTAGTGTCCAGTTCACTTACAAACGAGTGTATTGTACACTTCCATCACTATAAAGAAGTCATTGTGCGATTGAAGCATCTGTCATTCGGCACCCTCTTCGTGCGCGTCTATCAGGGTCACGTGAAGAGCGTCCCAATGCCACCTGGATGCTGTGCTGTACCTCCACCCCCAGGATGTGGACGCACCGTAAAGTCAAGTGTAGGATGGCATATTTATGACCTGTCGCAGGTGCGGCTTTGTGTTAAGTGTATTGCATATGGCGGAGAAGATGGCTCTATCAAGAGCAGCTCTGCTCAACTTTTTGCGAAGTTCGAGCCGCGTGTTATATTTATTTTTGTACGAAACGGAACAAAGTATGAAATGTGCCAGTAAATGACGTCGTTACAAAACAGAACGCCTTCATTTATTGGCACATTTCATACTTTGGATTCTTTATTTTTAAATAATAATTAAGGCGTTTTTAATAAACAAAAACTTTTAATTAGTGAGTAAAGCCTCAAAACTGTGTAAAATCATCTCTTTATATGATTAAAATGCGTTTTAAAATCAACAAAAAACGTAAAAATTTCTTGAAAATTTAAAACATTATTACTTTATTAATATTGAACATTAATTAATTATCTAAGTACGCATTCAAGATAATGAAGTAAAATTTATACGTATGAAAAAACATTATGCTCACATACAAAATATTCATTAAAACTTTGTTCCGCCTAGGACACTAATAACGATTTTTTTGGCCGCGGCATGTCGATTGATGCTTATATTTTCTTAATTATTGTAAATAATGTTCAGTTTATTACTTTTATATAAGAAAAAAGGTTATATCTAAGTTATCAATTTAAAATTGCAGTCTAGAATATACATTCTGATATAAACGAATAATAAAATCCCATATTTTCGTAAAAAAACGCAGAAATATGCATTTGCAGTGAATGTTCAGCCTAAACGTATTTATTTATTTTTCTGATAATACTGCATACGTAAATACATTCACAAATCACACCCCTAGTCAAACATGGCATTCTGAGATAATTGGATTCTCAGAAAGAAATCAAACAATGTGTTAAAAAAAAAAATTATATGTTTCGTTTTTTGAACGGTAATTTCTATCTTAATGTGATATTTTATATAGTAAAAATGAGAAGGGAATTATACTCCAAGACATTACAAACAAATGTGCTCAACAAACAATTTTGAATTACATTATCGTGCACTTATTATTATACCTACATAAACAAATAAGAAGATACACTTTTTTAAGAATGCTTTGAAAAAAACAAATAATTTTTTTTCAAAAATTTAAGTTAATTTATATTTTCAATATTTCTGCATTAACTCAAAAAAATTTTTTTTTGACTTGTAATATTTTGTATTAATTACAAAATATTAATATTAAAGAATATTGAAAATAAAAAATTATATAGAAAACATTTTTTTCCCAATATTTTTATGTAAAGTTGTGTTTTCAATATTTCTGCATTGTTAAATCAATTTTTTTGACTTGTTATAATCTAAGACTAGGGTTGCTAGGATATGCTCTAATATAAACACAACATTCTTTATTTTTTTTACTACCTAAAACTTACACACAACGCATAATTTCTAAACTATAGTTTAAATTGGGATATTTTTTGGTCTTCTGGAATTTCATTGAAAATTTTCACTGCACTGTACATCAGAGTTTTTTAAGATTCTCCCTGAATAGTAGTCTCATCGGATCTCCTCCTTTTGTGTCATTTGAATGGAAGGTGTTCCAATACCTTCTATTACGTGCCACCTTTTGCGCTTAATGACCACGCCCACACACCCATCCGACTTTAATATTCATCCCACTCCTCACGCCGTCCTCTAGTCTTAAGTTAAGTTATTAACTACTGAAGACGATGTGTTAACACCGAAACCGTTCTAATCGATATAAATAAATATTAAAAGAAAGCAGAGTTGTCGTTTTTTAATATAATGAATAATGAAATAAACCTTTTCGATTTGTGTGAACTATGTTCCGTTCCTTTCAACATATTTCGGTATTAATTTTGTATATGATTAACACAAAATGTGACGATGTTGCAAAGTTAAACAGCTGATAATTCAATTTAAAAGACACCGCTTTCAAACCAACTTGTCTCATCCATCAAAACATCCCCCCTCCCTCCGTCCACCCTGTCGCCCGCACCCCTAAATACATTTTAATATTATATTATATGTTTACTGTTTGCACAGCTAGGGAACGCCTGGAGGTAGAAATACTTCGCCGTATTTGCTTTTCATTTTTTAATGTTCAGTTTATTCGCTTTCAATTTAATGTATTTTTACGCACATAACACATCCCATACACAAGGGTTGTAAGTAATTTTAGAAGAGAGCGAAAGAAAATACGAAATATTTTTAAAGTTTAACTAGCATCACTTCTCTTGTAAATATTAATTTAATATTACTTTGTATATCGTTGAAAATGCTAAAAAAATTGCGCGCAAAGAGAATATAATCAAAGAACACAACAGTATACATATAAGGTTATTTTTTCGAAATCTTTTTTCTTATTGATATTTCAAAAATTATGAAGCCATATGTTGTTTTCGAGACATGCTATATTTTGTTTAATAAGCGTCTTGGATTATTTTTTGATAATTAAAAATAAATTTGGTTAGGGTGAGGGCTAAGAATACTCGCGTTGACCTGGAAATACGTGTGACTACATAAGAATCAATTTATTTATTTATTTATTATTTTGAATACAGGATACAGGTAAACAAGCTAACCCATAATAATTTACGCGAAGATTCCTGCCTAAATTACGAGTCAAAAATGTTGAAGCAACAATGTCAATAGTTTTGGAGATAAACGATTTCAAAGTTTATATATTTTTTTACTTATTTTCTGTTAAGCGTTGGACTATCATTTGAGTAACTTGTATTAAATATTAAAAATTAATTCGCTTCGATACAAGTCAAATAAAATAATTAAAACCTTGCAGAAAATTATTTTTATAAAGTTTTAATATTCGATATAAGTTACCTTATTTGTATTAAAGCGAATGAATTTTTAATATTCGATATAAGTTACCTTCATGATGGTCCAGCGTTTTACAGAAGATTAGTCAGACATATTGAAAAAAATGCAAACTTTGAAGTCGCTTTTCTCCATAACTATTATATTTTTTAACATATTATCTTCCACATTGTCTTAAAAATTTTCATATTTTAGTTGCACTCTTGTATCACTCTAGGACCATTTTTAATGGTCCTGTTAAAGGTCTGTTTGTTGAAAATTAAAAATCAACTTCTCAAAATGCTCATATTAATTGTTCGAAGAATATTTTTTCTTCTGAATAAAGGTTTGAACTTTGTGGTGGCAATTATTATTAAAATAAAACACCACTTTATAGATATAAAATCTACATGTTTTGAGAGCTACACAAATAATCCTGAAGAGGAGAACATTGTTCTAGAAATATGTCGATTGTATAATCTAATAAAGTGTTGAAAACAAAGTGATTTGTGTTTTATTTTAATTTTCAAAACGCATCAATTCATATAATCATCTAAAATTTTTACGAAGTATTTTCAACATTTAAATATTTAATATCCACACCTTAAATGTAAGGACAGACAAGAAAATAAAATAAAAATTAGAAGCTGAGCTTTTATACACAACAAATTGCACCTTCCACTCTAATATGATCATCAAATAAAAACAGAATTAAAGGCTACTTACTAGGGATGGGCGTTGAATGGACGGACTAGTTGAAATCAACCGTTGACGTTGCGTCGACGCGTCGACGGTTTACGTTTATCGCATGGACTAGTTGAATTCGTAGACGGTGGACGGCGGACGCCATGGACGGTGGACGATTCGAGATTCAACGTAGTGCAAAGCAACGAGCGAGAGCAAGACAAAACGTCTCCGTTTATTTCTCTCTCATCTCTCGCTGTTGACTTGTAGACGCCATAGACGTCATAGACGGCTCGACGGGTAATTTCATTTCAACTCTAAAGTACACGACCATAGAGTGCAGATCTGTGTACACGAATTATGACAGAGACTTGAAATTTTAATGCATGCGTAGAGTGAGATAGGCTTAATAAGCTATTATCTATTATTTTTACTTGATTTGTGCGATGTGCACGTGTAACGTTTCGGTGAATTCCCAATTTTGCGCTGCATAAAATAAAACAATTCTGTTTAATTATTTTATTTTTATTGAACTAATATTTTACTGCTTACACCTGATATTGTTGTGTATACCTACTTCTTTCTTTATCATATATAGAAAGAAGTATATAAAACAATATGTAAAAGCCTATAATGTGCGTAAACAAATAAATAATAAAATATTTCTTTTTACATATAAGCACAAGTAGCGGTTTTACTTTCCCCGAAACTATATTCCTTCGAAATTCTTTAAATTTTAAAAATTAACGTAATAAAAATAGCCAACAGTTGAGCCGTCGAGCAGCGGCGCGTCGAACCGTAGACAGTTGACCATCGCCCTGATGTTTAGATAGAACGTCCGCGACGTTCGCGTAACAAAGTTAACGCGTCAATGTCAAAATGTCAACTAGTTGACGAATTCAACTAGTTGATCGTCTCGTCGATGAACGGACGTGGACGGTCTCGTTTCGTCGACGGTAAATACGTCGACGACCCATCACTACTACTTACTACTATTTTTTACTTATATAAAATTTCTTTGTATATAATCATTGTATTACATCAAATTCTATTTTGTAGTACTTAGATTAATGCATATTTATAACTTTACACCTGAAATACTCCTTCTCTATGCACGAGTCCCTGACTCTCATAGGGATAGTAGAATAAATTGTTTCCTTGTTTTAAATGTTAAATTGTATTAATTTCTGGAAAAGGAACGAATAAATAAATAAAAATAAAAATTGTATTCATTCGTAATCGATTTTTTAATATCACCTACGCAGTATCTAAATATTAAATTGTGGTTAAGAAAATATACGAGGCGAGTGAATTGAAGGCAACAGAAATAGAGGGCGTCCGCGAAAGACATGGCATGATCAGATACAACAAGTGTTTGAGGATGGCCCTGTTAAAAGCCCCAACAACCGTAGAACTTGTATGAGAAGATGTATGAATGTGGCCGAAGCAAAAGTGGTGTGCGGGATAGAAGAGTGTGGCGTTCAATCCTCTCTGCCTACCCCTGCGGGGAAACGGCGTGATGGTTACTTAGTTAGTTATTTTAAAGTTTAAACAAATTTTTCAAAGGCTCTTGTTTGTCAGTGACGTGATTGTTAATTTTAATCTGAATGGTGACCAAATCATGCCGAAAATATAATAGTGTATAGTCATTCGCTTTACGTAAATGTTGAAAGTTTCAAAGCTGTAGCTGGTCGGGAAGTTGGTAAAAAATCAATTACGGGATTCCACCACAACAAACAACAAGCACACTAAGAAAGTTAAATAAAAGCTCGTAAAAATTCCAGCGAAAACCCAATACGCGCTACCAAATCAAACCGTCGAATTCCCTCGATTTTAATAAAACATTTATATCTTCGATTTCGTGTCGGAGACTTTAATTTATTTTGTTGATTCGGCAAATGAGTTTACCAACTTCTTCGTTAATCTCCTCCTCTTATAAAGTACTCGGACGAAGTACAATAATGAGTTGTTATTTAGCAACGATAAATGAACTAACAAAGCAACAATTTGCAAGTATCGCCAAAAGTTTTCAAATTAATGTGTAATTAGGTTAGCAACAACAGTATAAGAGGCATTTTCTAAGTTCTGGAGTATTTTACGAGGATCCTGGACTCTCATAAGGATCCCCAAGATTCCAGCTGATTCGCTCATTAATTCTAATGAGAATTTTAATGAAATCACTCTTTTGATTTAAGTACGTTTCAAAATCTTACAGACCAATACTAGGGGTTTTCGCCTGGATAACATAGAAATTGAGATAAAATGAGATCATAATCATCATCACTCTTGGCACTACAACCCTTGGTGGGTCTTGGCCTCCTCGATAATTTTCCTCCACTCATCTCGGTCTAGTGCCAGCTCTCTCCAGTTCCGAAGCTCCAAGGCAGAGATGATGTGAATTTTGGCCTTCCTAAGCTCCTTCGCCCTGTTGGCCTTGAGTTCAGCAGGGACTTTGGTGCTTGATGCTCGGACATTCTCTCCACATGACCGAGCCACCGAAGTCTTCCCAGTTTTATAAATTTTGTGACGTTCGGCTCCTTAAATAGAGTATAGAGTTATAAATGAGATAATATCAAAAGTTTAAAGACAATAAGCAATAAGAAGATTAATAAGAAGAAAATTAAAAAAAACATGAAAAAAGTTCGATAATATAATATAATAGATCAAATACGTATTGAGGTAAACCATAAAATAAAAGTAAAGTAGATTTGTATTTTAAATGTGTATAGTGTATGAGCATTAATTATATCAACAGAGCTGTATTGATTACCTAGGCGGTGCAATCTATGTATATGCGAATTCGTAATAGCGTAATAGCGTATAGTTAGCTCGCTGGGTAGCAACATAAAATAGCCTAACAATATGGGTTAAAACACTTGCAATTTTGGAACGGTGAGATGCCTTAGATATCCTGAGGAAGTTACAAATTTTTATATATATATTTTTTGATAATGGTAAAGGTTATGAATAATGCAATCTGTACATCATAACATAACATCAGTCACTTTGACCTAATTTAGTGCTTTATGGGTACTGAGAAAGTGGAATAAGACTTTGTGGTGTCGCTACCGCGACCCATTGTGAGGTTATACATTTTTCTAACTTAACGCAAGCCCGGCTTGTCTGCCAGACAAATTGTCGTAATATCTCTTGCTTATTCTGAAAGTAGCAACGCTTGTTAAGGATGAGCTTGTTATCCAAACACTCAAAAATAGACTAATGACGAAGATCTTTACGTTCGTGTAATGTTTGTATTTAAATATTTTGATGAGTAGTGGCGTAAGTACTCACAACACGAATAATTAAATGCCTCTGGATTAGGGTTCTGGAAAACCCGAGTTCTTTGGTGCGAATAGATCCGGGTTCAATCCCTTTACTATAATACACAGTGTCTCGAAACTAGTAGCAAAAACTTCATTTAATTTTGAATAGAAAATATTCTTTACACTTTGGGTGAAATGTCTACAGTTCCGGAGATAGGCGACAACGAAGATTGATTCTTTTAATAAATATTTCAGAATTATTTTCTGTAAAAATTTGTTCTATCACTTATAAGGTATATTAAATATTCGTTATCTTTGATACAAGCCAAATAAAATGATTTGTAAGGTTTTTGTCACATTATTTGTCTTGTTTTATAGCATGATGCCAAATACTGATTAAGGGCCGGTCTAATAAACGAAAGATCAAATACCCGTTAGTAAATCGACAATTAACGAACGGATTGCCATTCGTTAGTAAATATTACCGACGCTCGCTTTGTAAAACTTTTTTGACCGTACGTAAGTGTCGCAATATCGTACTGCTCTTGCCTATGATTTTAGAGCTGTCAGAGGCGAATTATATCTTTTTGTATGGAAACGAAACATAACTTATATAAACATAACCTAAAATTTCTCGCTCGCACTGGATTTTTGGGATACTTCCCACAACAGTACACTGACAGTAGCTTTTGAAACTCCAACAAAGTCTGCAGCAGCTAATAATATTCATCCAAGAGCATAGAACCTCGAGGCGGCAAGCAATTTTGTGGTTGGGGATAATGTCAGATTCTTACGCGTGCGCCTATTTACATTTTGCCCAATATCTTCTAGGAGCTCTTAAGCAGATCTTTTTGTGTGATTAGTAAGATGTGTGCAATTGTGCAAAATTAGAACAAAATAAAAGTATGTTGGACTGCCCTGAACTGATTCACATGAAAAAAAAACTTCAAGCTGTAAGATAAACCAAAAAAAATATAATTGTTTGTAAATGTCAAGGTGATGCATCCCTTAAGGGGGGGGGGGGTAAGGTTTTTAACTTTTTTTTTTGCATTTTATTTTTAATTTTTTAAATGAACGTATAGTATCGTAAGAATATTATGTCAAAATTTCAAGTCAATCGGAGCAAAAATGACGAAATTATGAACATTGATTTTCTATACCTGCTCGGGCAGCTAAGAGACGCGCTCACCTGAGGACTACCGGACGTGCTTATTGTATTGGAAGTGTTTTGTGTAGACAAGGACAAATGATGCTGATGATGAAAGCTCTTTGCTGTGTGAACATGGGCATCGACGATCATGTGTAAGTATAAAATAAGTGTTGAGTTTTATTTTGAATTTTACAGTGTGCAAAACTTTAAAGCGTTTTCCCCACATCACACGTTTTCAAAGTCGGTGTCCATCATAACTTCAAAACTACTGCACCGATCCTTTTGAAATTTTGAACACTATTTCTGTACATAATTTACGAGGTAACGCTGGAGACTTTTTTTCAAATTTGTTATTAATTTTTATTTTTTAATAACAAATTAGTCGATATTTTTCGCAAAAAATCGCGTTTTTCCCTTCAAAGTGTTCCAAAAAATTGAAAAATTGAAAATTCAAAAAACCCTCCGAGCGTTACCTGGGAAAATCTATTATCTAACGAATGAACTTTGATTTTTTGATTTCAGATGATCTAGCACCAAGTTATGATGGACACCGCAATTCTCCTTTTTTCCGAGACACGTCCGAATAGTTGCTGCCATTGCCTTATTTTTCTAATATTTCTTCTTGAAAATTTTACACATTATTCTTTAAATGTCATACTTTAATGTACTATTAGTTTTAATAAAGAAATTTTAACTGTGTCGTCCCAAAAAATTCACAAAACATGCCTTTTTTTGTACGAATTAACCTTACCCCCCCTTAAGCCACATTGATGCGTCCGGAGTGCAGGTGTCGGCATCGGATGCAATTTGCACCCCCCCGTCACTTCCTGACACGGTCCAACCAGGTTGGGGGTGTTCCGAAGGTTCTGCATCTTTGAATTTTACATTAATTTAATCTTACATTCCCGTCTGAAGCCGCCAATTGAAATTCCGCACTATATTCTCTCACGTAAACACAATATTCATCAATTTATAATAAAAAAGGAGGAGCACGTACCCATGTGCGCGCGGTAGAAGTTATACTTATTAGGCAAGATTGTGATAATTAATGAAAACGCTGGGATTTAAAAACGGATTTATTAATTACTGATTATTAATTATTTGATGTACAAAGTCGCATAACACGACAATTTATCACCTCTCATTGCCACAAATCCAGTACAAATTATCAATCAATTTCTGTGATTAGCGGAATGTTAAAGACTGGTAATGAATTTTGTTATGTGGTTGATGTTTTCAATGACAATCTAGTGAAAATAAAGTTTACACTTAAAGAGACAATACTACTTCATTACTGACTTTAACTGTTAATATATACATGTAATGATTTGTAATATATTTTTTTATACACATTGCTGCTCTGTACTTTATATTTTTAATATAGATTTTCAATTTTTATACTCATATTTTAATGCTTATATCTGATACTTTCACTGCTTATACCTTTTATTAATTACTAGCTGTCCTTCCCGGCGTTGCGCGGGTTAAGGATTAAGTTTAAAATAAATTTGTGAGGGTAAACAAAGGTTCGATTCGAATGGTATAGATTTGCATCGAAAATATATAAGCGGAGGGGAAGGGTTAAAAGCATAGGGGGGAAATGTCGAAAATTACCCGCCGAGTCCTTAAGAATAAGTTTACAAATTTTGAGTCCGATCGGTCAAACAGTACAGATTTGCATAGAAAATATGTCAGGGTGAGGAGAAGGGGTAAGAGAATAGGGGGAAATGTTGCCTATGTTACCCGCCGGGTTCTAAAGCATAAGTATGCAAAATTTGAATCGAATCGGACAAACGGTGTGGATTTGTATAGAGAACAGATAGACATACAAACAGACAGACAGACATTGAGTATTATAGGTATAGATACATGTATTTTATATTTATATATTTTATATTTTACTGCTTATAAAAGATATTGTTTTATATTCATACTTCTTGAATTTTATGTAATATTTTTTAATAAAAGCCTATAATGGGCGTAAATAAATAAACAAAATGATAGTATCGAACCTTCTAGGCGTTCCCAGTATTTATGAGACGCTTCTCGTGGCTTCTAGGTTCTTGTAGAATGTTTCAGATGCTTCATGAAAGCCGTAGAACATTGTAGACAGTTCTCGATTCTTCGATAGTGTTGTGACCAATTCAAGTGTGAGTTGACGTAGACTTTTGACTAAAATGTCGTAGCAAAGAACGTAATATCTCATAATGTAAATGGCAAAATCTGACGACGCTTATAATGCTATAAATCTTTGGCGGATTATAGTATGAACGTATGTGTTCCGAGAGAAAGAATAAGTTCACCCGTCCAGAGACATATCCTTCGTATCGGCACGTGACGCATATCGTATGACTGTGCTTAAATGTGTGAGATGAGTCAGCAGAAGCAGGATAGGTAGATAGATACAAGGTGTGAATTATACTCACGATGAACAATTTTGACTTATTGGCACAAGTATAGTAAACAGTGCTTGCGATGTACGATGGGTCCGCTCTGTACTAACTACTACAACGTAGTACTTACTGCCTTACATTGAAGTTTACACTTCACTCCTTTTGAAGTGTAGTGCACACTTCAAAGTTATTTAAAGTACATACTTCACACAGTACATTGTGTTTTAAAGTGCACACTACGAACTACACACTTTCAAATTTGATATTGAAATGTGATGGTTTTTATATGTGAAACCTGTGGGAAGTCGATGTAGATAAATGAAGAAATGTCTAGAAACCGAAACAACTACCCCCCCCATGGAATAGAAAATTTTTGGGACTGAACGACAAAATGCATGAAAACTGAAACACATTGTAGTAGTACACTTTTCAGATGGTACTTCTTATAGGTGATTGTAGTAGATACAATTTTGTAGTACTATAATTAGTTCACTTCATGTAATTTATACTAAAAATGTAGTGTACACTTTGTAGTCTTCAAACTGGTGAACGTGTGTGTGTTGTAGTCTTCATTTTGAAATGTAGTTTTTCCCTTCGCTAGTCGGCCGATAGGCTAAAGGGCCGATAGTTGATGCGGGTAACAGGCCTCCGAGACAGAGCAAATCATAACCCGAATCAAACATAATAATTTCATTGTCAGTTCGTTCGCCTCTCTGTCGGTAATGTCGTTCGAATTCACGGCTTAAAAGTAACCCATAAAAACCAAGTTTGTACTATACTCCCTTTCTTTGTAAAATATAACAATAATTATAGACGAATTAAAACATATAACATGTCAGATGTTTTGAGATGTCAAGATTTTGATAGATTCAATTATCATCAATATCGTACCTTATGAATTTCCAGCGTCAAATGATTTAGTCAGAATCAGATTTGAGTAATGTAGAATTCTTCAAAACTAAGCAGAAATCTAAAAGAAATAAATTATTATTTGATTTTTTCCTTTTTCACACTACAAACAACACACACTTCAAAGTTATTGAAAGTACATACTTCAAATAACTTCATTTTAAAGCGAACACTACAAAGTACACACACTTCAAATAGTACATTTTTTATGTGTAATTTTTGGAAAGTTGGTGTAGATAAATGAAGAAATGTTTAGAAATCGAAACTTTTGAAAAAAAAATTTGGGATCGAATGAAGGAATCTCTGGAAACTGGAACTACCCTCCCCCCCCCTGGTTTTGAAAATTTTCTAGTAGCACACTTTTCAAGAAGCACTTCTTGTATGTCATTAGTATTACAATTAGTTCATTTCATTGGTACTACAATTTCGTAGTACTACAATTAGTTCACTTCATGTAATTTGTACTTAAATGTAGTGCACACTTTGTAGTCTTCAAACTGGTAAACGTGTGTGTGCTGTAGTCTTCATTTTGAAATGTAGTTTTTCCCTTCGCTAGTGCGATGGCTACGGCTATTGGCGACCGGGGTAAAGTTAGGTGGATCATGGTTGATGACTCTAATTTTGTTGTCATACTGCAAACCCCTGAGAACATACCCGACACTCTTCAATCGCGTCACACTGCAAAGGCTCGTACAAAGTTAAGAAGAGAATCATTTAAGATAAATAATATCATTGATGCTATTCAAAATAACACACAATCTAGTTGATAGTCCGGAACTTCTTCAACGAATATCTTACCACATCCCAACTCGCAATAACAGACATTTACCTACTTTTCATCTCCCCTTTTGTAAGACCAACTCAAAACAAAACTCCTTTATGTACAGATCCACAAATTCATTTAACACAAACTATCACCACATTGACATTTTCAACACAACAATAAGAAACATAAAACAAACAATATCTACACTACCGCACCCAAACTAATTTGTACATTATATCTTCCCTTCTACTCCCGTCCCACATTCCCCTCCACCCTCTCCATTCGCTATTAATGTATGTTAAAGTAAATTTTTAAATTCAGTGGAAAATTTTTAAGATTGTTTTGCTGTTAACTTTTCCCAGAACAAAATAAATAAACACACAAATACACACACTCACACAAACTCACTATTGGACATGTTTTTTCTTATTTTTTATCGATTGTATATATGTGTTTTCTTGTAATTGGCCCAAAACTCTGTACATCAATTATTGTTTTTTTTTTCAAGATTGATTAATTATATGGCTGTAAGAAAACCAATAAATGAAAATAAAAGAAAATTAAAAAAAAAATAAAAATCATATCGCCGCAGAATATATTTTACTGGTTGTTAAGTGAAAATATTGGCTGGCATGTTAATATTTTCATTAATATTTTTAATATTCACTGTAAAAACATTTGTGGCTATTTTTTATTCAAATTCATAATTAAATTCGTTTATTTATGAAAACCAGCCGGGCTTCGGTAAATATCGTTCTTTCATTAGGGCGATACGAAAATATCTAAACATAGAATTATTATTTTTCATTTCAAATATATTTTTGAATATAATCTTTATACCTGTATTTGATTTACCTACACACATATCGATGGCTCCTACGTATAATATCGTAACCCACAAAGCGAAGATTTTGAGTTTGTTGTGTATTTCATATGTTTTTAATTATATATTTAATTCCTAGAACGAAATTTTTTTTTTTTATAATAATAAAACTTTATTTACTGCAAAATATTTATTTTTCTTTCTTGGAATTAAAGATATAATTAAATACACATGTGTTTACACAAGAAACTCAAAATCGTCGACTTGTGGGTTACGATATTATACGTAGGAGCCGTCGATATTTTTATTACACAGAACCTACTAATTATAAAGTTGGGCACCTTTTTAAAAATAAAGTTAAACATTAGTAGTAAAAATGATGTTAGAAGATATAAATAATAAACATTATAAATAAAAATATTGAGGGGAGAGAAGAAGAGTTGTTTGAATGTAATATTGTTAAGCAAACGCGTATCCGAGTTCAATTTTTTTTTATTTTTTATTTCTGAACATTCCTAGAAATGGAACACAGGTTTCATACAACTTTCAAAAAATTTGATAATGTGTATATGTTATTACGAGTTGGTGAACGTTGCATTGTGTAGCGTAATCGCTTAAGCCAGCTCATCCAGTTTGTAAGCCGCGGGCCATCATATAAGAGACTTTCATACACGTTTCTCACATAAATAGCTTGGTTTCTGTGAGGCTTCTACAATTCATCATTCATTTTCGCCTGAATCACAACAGGCATCTTCAGGGTGCCATGTTAATAAATTTCCGTTACGAGGGGCAGTGCGAGCACGTCCGTTCGTATCGGAAGCTTACTACCAAGTGAGGTCTGGTAAGTCAAAATCTTAATTTGGGTACTTCGGTCATTATTACACGACGAAACGTCGGTTAACGAATAAACCTTCTGAGGATCAGATTTTGACGCGGGTTACCCCCAAAGAAATTAAGCGCTTGTTCAGACACAGCGGGAACCGTTCAGTTTCAGAATCGCGTTTCAAAACACGCGATTTGTGTCATCTGTTCACACAGCCGCGGTTAATAAGCGATTTGTGCGCGCGAAAATAAACGTCAGTTTGACAGTTCTGGTGCCGTTCTCCATCTTTGAATGTCAGAGATATATTCGCTCATTACTTTGTTAACGACGGCCGTGTTCCATGGCAAGACACATAAATATCATTCTGTCAGTTCATTTTGGTGAATAAATACCTACTTCCCTAAAATACTCTTTTTTTCCACCATTTCCAAATATCTCCACCAACTCCTGCCAAGCTTGGTTCTTGGCATATTTGAGTAATCCTCACACTGAAGATCCCATATTACAGGTCTTTTCTCCACTTCATCAATAAAAAATTCAGTGTCAAAGCGATCCATAACCATAGAAAAGAGAATATAATCCACGCGTGCTCCTGTTGTGACATGGAACCGTGCGGTGCCCGCAACGCGACTGAACGCTCTCGTAAAGCCCCATAGTAATAGGATCGCGCGGGCGCCGTGCGGGTCTATTTTCTAGCGGTTGGATTGCGGGCACCGCAGCGGTTGACTAACCGCACGGTTGTGTCTGAACGATCACATACAAACCTAGGTAAATGAGACCCGCACGGATCTCATGCGATTCTGAAACGGCACGGTTCCCGCTGCGTCTGAACAAGCACTAATACTAACATTTCTAACACCCGTGAAAACCTTTACTATAATAAATATATTATTAAACTCACTCACGTTAAAAAAGTATGCCAGGTTTTTTACCTAATTTAATGGTCATATTAGTTGTATTTATGGAGACTTTTTAAGTATGTATAGTATAGAAGTGTATATAATAATGATAAATAATTCAAATATTTTATGCGCAGTAAAATATTTAAATAAAAAAAACGAGGGAGCCTAACAGTAGTCGCATATGATGTGTAACATTTGACATCTCACAATTAAATATATCAATTGAGCAGCGACAGAAATTAAAATCAAAATTTTAAAAAGATAATACCTATATATTTATTAATTAGTAAATACAAGTAAAGTGGAGTGACAACGTCTTCAAAGATATCTCTGCCTTAGAGCTTCGAAACTGGAGAGAGCTGGCACTAGACCGAGATGAGTGGGGGAAGATTTTTGAGGAGGCCAAGACCCACCAAGGGTTGTAGTGCCAAGAATGATGATGATGATGAAATACAAGTAAAGAAAATGTATATGCATTTATGTCTTATTGAATTTTGCCGGACTAGATAGGTACCGTTTATCTATAATATAATATAATCATACACATTTTTAATTAGAAATGTGTTTGTTCAATTACATATATGTTTTTATTTATTTTCATATGATATTATATATTCGATGAGATCATATTTCGAAGATATAACCCAAAATATATCAAAGTTACAACATCCACACGCTTGACACAAGCCGTGTAGCATATATACAAAATCAGAAGCGTTGGCTGTTGAAAGTGTGCGTCTTCGCTGTGATGGCACTTGCTGGACATTGATTTGTTTGTAGACGATGATTTTCTTTCCATCGCGCGCGCTCATTGGTTAAGTGAAATTATCTTATTTCCTGTAACGAATTTCCGTCCATTTTCACGAAATCGTTGCCCCAGATTACAGGAAAGCGAGAGGAAAAATGTTACACATCAAAAAATATTTTAGTATTAATATTTTTAATATTCAAAGCATCAACTTTGTGGTCAGGCATTTTAACAAAATGTTAGTTATTACTTTATATTATCATGCATGTGAGTGCATATCAACCATCATGTTGCGCACATTTGGTAGGAAACTTAGTGCGTGCTATCTTTCGGTTAGATTAACACTTGAGAAATATTTTGAGAAGGCGTTAGTGTATGTGTAATATATGGTTGCGATGTGCAGTGGTATTGCAGTGTTGCAGTTGTTCTGACAAAGAGACGGGTACGTCTCGAAACCGGTAGATTAAAAATGTTCTAACACAACTTACATTTTGTAAAAAAAAAATCTTTAATTAAAACGCTGTTCCACGAAGCGATTGCCGAATCATTCGATGATGTTGTTAAATCGCGTTTATTTAAAAAACAGAGAATTTTTTATTCTTGAACAGATCATCATTTAGTTTATGCATTGGCAGAATACATTACCGGGACTATGTGAGGTGTGAGGCTAAATCCAAGATAATGGTCCCATTGCATATGCAACGAAAATGAGTATTTCACTATATTATTGAATGTGCTAATAACTAAATGAAAGATAATTTACGTTTAAATAGTAAGTATTAAATAAGATATTACACTTTAAAGTTCCGAAAAATCACTGCATATTTTGTCATTTCATAGGCAATATATGAGGTTAGGTTAGGTTTTAGGTTTGGTTAGGTTAGGTTATTAGGTTTGGTTTGTTTAAGTTAGATTACGATTATTTTAGTTAGATTAAAATAACAGGAAGTTAAATTATATAGTGAAATACTTATTTTCATTGTATGAACAATGGGACCATCATCTTGGATTATTCCAGGTGTGATTGTGCATAATTTGTTGGGTAATCGTGTAATGTTACGCAATGTATGCATTTAAATTTGGGGCATCTTTTGAAATCGGAGCAAAGCATATTCCGTCCAGCTGTGGGTCGTGACGCGGCGCGGGGAGACGGTCGGGCGGTGAGGTGGGGGGGGGGGGGGGGGCATGCGCAACAGGTGATGGGATCGATAGAGGGCGCCTGGTGGCCACAAAAGTAAAGCGGGGGACCTTGGGCCTAGGTAACAGTCGAAAGGGACGGAGAGGCAAGACGAAGTGGAATTCGGCGCGCTTATCTCAAGTTTCAAATTTTGTAATAAATTATTTTATAATGCCTTCAAAATGAAATGTAAGGTAGACAAAAGTGAGCGCTTTCGACACCCCCTTCTGAATTCATTAAATCCGCTAGACCCCGTATAAGAAACTCGGAATTCTTTGCAATAAGCCATATTATAATGCCATATAACATACTAATAATGTTGTATACTTTTCTCCTATCACAAGGTTTAGAGCCTCCAAATATTCGCGATTCCAACTATTCGAATATATTTGTAAAATTTTTAAGAAAGGAATAATTTACTTGGGATGATAAATACATTCTACATATTTAAAAATATATTTAAAAAAATATCTCGATAACTGAATTTTTTTTAGATATGTTTATATTACCTGCTTTATATCTCCATACCCAACGTGCAAGTTTTTTGAAAATTATTTTGTATATGACTTCTTGTTTGTCGGCTCAAATATTTATGAAAGCTTAATACTAAAGAATAATAGAAAGCTGACAAAATAAAGTGTTTTAAACGTAAGTGCTTATTTTAATAAAACTATAAAGATAAGCATGACTTAAAAAAAAAGCAAATTCAAAAGACGCCCTACTTCATTATTTAGCCCATAGCGGTATACCTGAAATGACTTTCATCGCTTGCAAATGACTTTCAGGGTTCGTAAACCTTTGTTTCGTTTGGAAAAATATTAAAAATCTTATAATATAAATATGAGCGAATACTTTACGCATACTTTTGAAAGTATTCGAATAACGAATACTTAAAAACAGGCGAATATAATCGAGGTTCGATTATTCGAATATTCGGATTGGAGGTTCTTGTTGTGTCGCTCATATAATACGTATTGTGCTGTCCCTAAAATTGATGCTGATATTCATAATTCTTTGAGCATTGCCAATTTTGTCAGGTTTCATCAATCAAAGATAAACACAACAATTTGTATATAGCAATTATGAAGAACAAGATGATTGTAATCAGGATTGTGTGGTTACAGCACTCAAAACATATTTCTTCTGTTGTCAGGATCTTCTATGTATAGTTTTCTGGGATATTTTGCCGTGTATACGTGACCTCTCTGGCCGATGTTTCGGATTCAATTGAAGGGTCTATCATCAGGGTTGACGTGGTGAGCCTTAAATTAAAAACCTTGTAGTATGAAATCTTGTAGTACTCGTTTTATCATCGTTCGAAATTTCACTCATACACAACATCCATTTTCTAAACGATGACCTGAACCTATAGATCTATTTAATCAATTAGTTATTTACATCTTCTTATATGATCACACTACATTCATACTAAATATATAATACACATAAATGTACATGTAAAATATACATAAATGTAAAAATACATGTTACTTAAGCGTGCCGAAGACACTTGTAATTGGGATAATGGGCACCGTCCTCATTTATAATGCATTATTATTACAGTATCATGTACCCATTATTCTGTTAGTGTCTCTAATAAAAATTAGGTGTACCCATAAGTAATCAATTATTTAAGTGGCAACAAAAAAGAATTTAACTACATTTTAATCGATTTAATCTCCATCGTATCTAGGACCTTTTGCCATCTTGTTGGTAGACTTTTAAGAAAAATATGCTTCTAGGTGTTTTTAAAGCGTCATTATCAAACCCTACCGGGCGCCCACTTCGATCGCTATCAGACAAGTCAAAATCACCATCGGAAAATTTTCTAAACCGACGTTGGCACTTATTTCCTTTCAATACGTCTCCATGCACATCACAAATTTTCTTTGTTGCAACCGTTGCATTAATAACCGATAGAAAATGAAACAGAATGCAATGACGTAAATGTTGTTCATTAGTTGATTGTTCGCCATTTTACAATAAAGTAATAAAATTATTTGAATTTAATTGTCACAAGTCACAAGACCACGGATTATAATATTGCGGATAAAACACGTCTTTACACTTTCACTTTACTGAGCTTGACTGAAGCAAACATTCCACACCAAAGTAATTGATTTCTTATGGGTACACCATTATTTTAATTATTTTTTTATTATAAAAAAAATAATTAAAAAACTAACCCATAAAAACCAAGTTTTTATTTTACTCGCTTACCTTGTAAATTAAGTTTACCATCATGTAATTAAATAATTGATTGACTGAAAATGAAACATGTCTAGACAAATATCTATGTCAGAAATCTCTAAAAATATCTCTTTATTATTTGATTTCTTCCCAAAAAACCGAAGTGTGCTGTCATCTGTGAACCAATTGTCATAAATTTTCGAAATTCGTAGTGAAGTACCTATTATACCTACTGACGGAGTAATTCAAATTTTAAATATTCCGTGACGTTATCAGGCCACCGTTGGTAGCTTTTGTAATGATTCTAATTTGAAAAAACAATTAAAAATTTGAAAAATCCAAAATTATACTATAATTATTATTATTTTTTAACTAAAATTTGATAGATCTTATTGGTCGTCGCCACGAGTATGCTTGCAAAGTATCAGCTCGATTGGATCACGGGAAAAGGGTTGAAAATCGATCCAAAGTTTTTTCGTCAAAGGAAACAAGCAAGCAGACGCCACGAGTTAAAAGAAAGGAAGTAAAAAATGCAAAAATTTTTGTAATTTTTTTTTAACAAAAATTTGATAGATCTTCTTGATCGTCGCCACGAGTCTGCTTGCAAAGTTTCAGCTTGTTGGGATCACGGGATAGGGGTTTAAAATGGACCTAAAGTTTTTTCGTCAGACAAGAAGACAAGCAGACGCCACGAGTTAATATAAAGGGAGTAAAAAATCCATAGAATCGAGAATGAATGGATTTTATCGCAGACGCATCAAAAAACTTGTAGAATGTTGCCAAAAAGTTGTAAATTATTAGTGACTAATTTTATCCTCCTCGGACTCAAAGGATAATCAAAATCGGTCCTTTAATTCATCTTTAACGAAAAATTTTTTACATTTCTTAAAATATTTCAAATTTGCGATTCAATATACCACTTATTATATCTATTGATGGTTAGCTTAACTAATTTGTAAAAGGACACAATACTAAACATTTTTTTCCAACTTATGTATTTTTTTTTTGTATATTTTTGCTGTGTCCTTTATTTGAAAAAAGGATACAATTGAATACATACATTATCATCTAATATTAAATTAAAGAACAAAATAAAATAAAAAAATTGAAAGGAAAGTTTTGAAGCGTATCTTCGGAGCGGTTCTAGAAAATGGACTTTGGCGCAGACGTTACAACAATGAGCTCTATACTCTGTTTACTGAGCCAAACGTCACAAAATTTATAAGACTTCGGTGGCTGGGTCGTATGGAGAGAATGTCCGAGCATCAAGCACCAAAGTCCCTGCTGAACTCAAGGCCAACAGGGCGAAGGAGCTTAGGAAGGCCGAAACTAAGATGGAGTGACAACGTCCCCAAAGATATCTCTGCCTTAGAGCTTCGGAACTGGAGAGAGCTGGCACTAGACCGAGACGAGTGGAGGAAGATTATTGAGGAGGCCAAGACCCACCAAGGGTTGTAGTGCCAAGGATGATGATTAAATTAAAGAAAAAATTTGAGCTCAAGTTACATTTGTTCCTGAAAAATTTTGGTTTTTAAAAAAAATTAAACAAAGTAAAAAGGAGTTAAAAAATTGAAACAATTCTTAGTCGTATTCCAGTGTACATATTAATAATTTGGAATAATGCATTGTATTATTTTAGAGCTTATAGGTCTTGTGGTTAGGAACTCTAGCCTCGTGATCCTAAGATCGCGGGTTGGAACCTCACTCCAGACTAGCAATTTAGTCCTATTTTCATAGCACAAACGCTTAGCATAGTTTGAAAATAGTAAGAATATTTATGTCACACGTATTCCGTATTCGCATGTCTACTTTTAATATACTTCCGATGGTAACGGACGTACTCGCACCGCCCTTCGTGACGGTTGACGTGAAGTTTTTGCTCTAAAACAATTGCAATCTAGAATATACATTCTTTTTACTCCCTTTATGTTAACTCGTGGCGTCTGCTTGCTTGCCGTCAACAAAAATTTTGGTTCGATTTTTGACCCTTTTCCCGTGATCCAGTCGAGCTGAAACATAGCAAGCAGACTCGTGGCGATGATCAAGAAGATCTATCAAATTTTCGTTAAAAAAATTAATAATTAAAGTATAATTTCAGATTTTTAGAAATTTTATTGGTTTTTTCAAATTGGAATCATTAGAAAAGTTTGATTAGCAACGACGCGACCCCCGATAACGTCGCGGAATATTTTCTAAATTTGAATTACTCCGTCGGTATAATAGGTACATCACTACGAATTTCGAAAATTTACAAAACAATTGGCTCACAGATGACAGCAAAATTCGGTTTTTTGGGAAAATATCAAATAATAATTTTTTTTTAGATTTCTTCTTAGTTTTGAAGAATTCTACATTACTCAAATCTGATTCTGACTAAATCATTTGACGCTGGAAATTCATAAGGTACGATATGGATGATAATTGAATCTATCAAAATCTTGACATCTCAAAACATCTGACATTTTAGAAATATATTAAATTACTGTAAGTTTAGTGTTATGTTATATGTTTTAATTCGTCTTTAATTATTGTTATATTTTGTTATATGTTGTTTGTTTTAATATTTGTTATATAGGAGGTTGGTTATGGTAGTGGATAGCCCTTGGTGTCGCATCGAAAATATGCGAGTTTGGTGGGGGTGGCTGTGCGTGGGTGGGAGTGGGTGACGAAAATGTGCTTTCTAGCACGTTGTTTTGTTACGGGAAGCCCGAAAATGTTTCAGATTGTTTCAAAATAGGCGCGCCGATTGTGTCGGTGAGTCTACAAGGTTCCGGAAAAACCTGCTCTAGAAAGTTCTGGAAGGAGAAGGTTCTAGAAACATCCCGAAAGTTCTATAAGGTTCTAAACTGAGTGGCGGAATGTGTCGGTGTGTCTAGAAGGTTCCTGTACATTCGATAAATTTCTTGAAAGTTCTGGAAGGAAAATGTTCTAGAAGGTTCGCGAAAGTTCTATGACGATCCAGACAGTGTTCTAAAAATTTACGCGTGCGAAGCCGCGCGGGCACAGCTAGTAAAACATAAATGAAGACTGTGCCCATTATCCCAATTACAAGTGTCTTCGGCACTCTCAAGTAACATGTATATTTGCATTTAAGTATATTTTACATTTACATTTATGTGTATTCTATATTTAGTGTTTGAATGTAGTGCGATTAGTATTTAATGAATAATTGATTAATGGATCTATAGGTTCAGGTCATCGTTTAGAAAATGGATGTTATGTATGAGTGAGTTTTTGAACGATGATAAGGTATCTGCAAGAATATCAGCATCGATGTTATGGTCAGCACAATACAAATTATATGTGCGACACAACCTTGTAATGGGAGAAAAGTAACCAACATTATTAGTGTGCTGACTTATTCTAAAGAACTCCGAGTTCTTATACATGCAAATTTATATCAGATAAAGAAAGAGAATCGATAGCTCCGCTGAGAATCTTGTGTAGCACAACGAGATCGGATATTTTCCGTCGGGACTCGAGAGACGTCTGCTTGCCTGACGAAATTTTTTTGGATCGATTTTTAACCCTTTTCCCGCGATCCAATCGAGCTGAAAATTTGCAATCAGACTCGTGGCGACGGTCAAGAAGATCTATCAAATTTTTGTTAAAAAATTAATAAATTTTTGGAATTTTCAAATTTTTAATGGTTTTTTCATACAAGTTGTGTGGATACTCCGACGCATACGGTAGACACGAAACCCGTAAATGAGAAATGGAGTTTGGTACACACTTGGTTTTTATGGGTTACTTTTTTTATATTTTGATATAAATGAATAATAAAAACCCGCATTTTCGTAAAAAAAAAAAAACAGAAATGTGCATTTGCAGTGAATGTCTAGCCTTGATCGTATCAAGTTTTATTTTTACGCATTTCAAGACAAATCGCGGGAGTTCGCGCTGCTCCCGTTTTTAAAAAATATTTTTAATTGTAATATTATTAGTTTGCTTTACTACCAAGGTTGTTGTCTGCCGGCAGTGGTTTTCCGGACTGGCGAGTCCTTGTATGTTTGTGATGTATTTTATTTTTATTTTCTTTCTTTTTTCCCGCAGGGGAGTGACTATTTGCACTCGATACTGTCTCTACGGTGCAATTTTTTTAATTATTTCTCATTCCTGATTAGCTGTCACCCATGTATTTTTCAATACTCATTCATGTATTCCACACACATTATATATTATTCTTCCTTTGCATACAATGTATTTATGTATTTTGTTGTATCTTCTATATTTTATCTTATTTTGCTTTATTTATATTCATGCTTTTTTATTTTCTAATGTTTGATATTTATGCTTTGCTATTTTCTTTTCTTTGTATTTCTCTGCCTTTTGTTTATATTTTATTATTTACTTGTAATTTTGTTTTTATGTATTGTTATTTTCTTTAAATAAATTGTTTTTCGTAACGCACCCCAGAGACAGTGAAGTGGTTAGTGCAGTTTCCTCGCCGCGTCGCACGAGTGCTTGCATCATCAGCGGCGTAACGAGAAAGCTGCTTTAGCATTAAAACAATGCCAAACTGGATGGCGAAATTGTAGGGCCGATACGGGAGCTTTTGCTCGTAGAACGGCCCTGGGTGTGTGGTGGGTCCCTCTTCACTGCTCCCGCCGTAGCGAGTTTGTTCTCGAGAGAAGGGACGTTAAGCGGAAATCGCACAATGAGACTATCGCGAGGGTAGCTACCCCCAGCCCGAGTCGGTAATGCCCCCATTGTGCGGGGAGTCACGTCCCGCTGACGTTTCATTCACGCCACGCGTCACAATAACGCTGAAAGATCACAAAACCGCGACACGATATATTCACACGATCGCGTCATAATCCCACCCCGACACAAGGCTTGCCCGCGTGTTCAGCGCTTATCTACTCTCACAAGTTCAATTCTATGTACTTCCACTTGCGGGAAAAGCAAAATGGCTGAAATTTATTTATTTGGAAATATTAACAGATATATGAAAATGGTATACAGGGTTATTTGTAAAACATTAATAACCTCGCAGGACTATACTCTTGCCTTGATTATGAGTCGAAAATGTTCAAGCTATCATGACCTAATATCAATAGTTATGGAGATATGCGATATCAAAGTTTGCATTTTTTTTTTAATATTTCTCACTTATTTTTTGTAAAACATTGGACTATCACTACGGTAACTTATATCGAATATGAAAAATTCCTTTCCTTCAATACAAGTCAAATAAAAAAATAAAAACCCTCAAATTCCAATTGGAAAACATTCCAATTGGAATTTTTCAGGGTTTTTATCATTTAATTTAACGTGTATTGAAACAAATGAATTTTTCGTAATCGATATGAGTTACCGTAATGATAGTCCAACGTTTTACAAAAAATAAGTCGGAAATATTGAAAAAAAAAATGCAAACTTTGATGTCGCATATCTCCATAACTATTGATATTAGGTCATAATAGCTTGAACATTTTCGACTCATAATCAAGGCAGGAGTGTAGTCCTGCGAGGTTATTAATGTTTAACAAATAACCCTGTATATAAATATGTGAGAGTGTAAATAGTTAGTAATTAACATATTATTTTTTCATTTGATTGAGCAACATAGTAGATTTACATTTAAAAAAAAATTGATTATTTAAGCTGAAAGATCACAAAACCGCGACACGATATATTCACACGATCGCGTCATAATCCCTCCCCGACACAAGGCTTGCCCGCGTGTTCAGCGCTTATCTACTCTCACAAGTTCAATTCTATGTAGTTACACTTGCGGGAAAAGCAAAATGGCTGAAATTTATTTTTTCTTCAAATGTAGCAAATTTATTTTGTAGTAACATAATTATTGTGGTATTAACAAAGTTAATTTATATCAATTATAATTATAACTTTTTAATATTTTGATCTATACTTCGATTTTTAAATATTATTTTTGTTATCCTGACGAAGAAGCCATTGGCTTCGAAACATGTTGAATTTTTTCAATCAATAAGTGGTTTTGACAAAGTTAATTTATATCAATTGATATTTATTTATTTGTTTATTTGGAAATATTAACAGATATAAGAAAATGATATATTTAAATATATGAGAGTGTAAATAGATGGTAATTAACATATTATTTTGTCATTTGATTGAGCAACATTGTAGATTTACATTTAAAAAAAATATTGATTATTTAAGCTGAAAGATCACAAAACCGCGACACGATATATTCACACGATCGCGTCATAATCCCTCCCCGACACAAGGCTTGCCCGCGTGTTCAGCGCTTATCTACTCTCACAAGTTCAGTTCTAGTTCCCGACTTGCGGGAAAAGCGAAAATATCTGAAATTTATTTATTTAGTGTAATACTCTTGTTTCGGGATGAGGAAGCTCCAAGTAAAGACTTCGTTCTCGTACGTATTTATTCGGTAACAATAAGGGTTTAGACAATCGTTTATACAGTAAGATGCGGTCTGGATAACAATGGTAGTAAAAGGGGCTCGACTCGACATTCACGCGCCTTTTTATACATTCTCTCTCTCTGTCATGCAGTCTCTTTCTGGCGTCGCGACATACGTTCCTCAGATCTATTACATTTAGTTAATTAGTGTATATTATAGATATCTCACAGAGACGAAACTGTATTAATTATGGGAAAGTAGGTATAGAAGTCATTTGGGTGTAACAGGACTTATGACCTGTCTTTTTATGGTTGGCTTAAGTGATCACTTTACACAATTGTAACATTCGCCATTTCCACCCATTATAGAATATACCATGCTTATTCATTTTTTGGAAGTTGTATATATGTTCAAATTGCGTGAAAAGCTTTCATATATGAGTTGTAAGCGCCTTTTCCATGCGGCCTGTACAAAGCCATTTTCATTCCCTTAAATCCCCACAGATGTCGCTAATGAGAAAATCTACATTGATTTTTTACGGAATTTTGGGAGCAATATACTTTATTGTGTGTAATGAAATTCATCCGAATACTTGCATTACACTAGGATACGCCAGGAAATATTATTTTAGTTATTTAGTTTTTTATTTATATTAGTTATTTATTTACATATCGACTGCCCCAACGAACGAGGCAGTAACTCAAATAAATCGATTTTTCAGGGGGACACTTTTAAGTTTCGAACCGGATTTCTCATTCTGTTTTGAATCTTCTCAACATTTTTTTTGTGTGTGTAGGTAATAATAAGACGATCTTACTAGTAATTGAGATATTTTATTATAACAGTAACTTAAGTTATTTCGATATTACATGGAAGAAAAACGGTTAACTGATTCACTACTTTTGTAAAATTCATATTTTTATCTGTAAAATATTGCATTTGAGATACTGCTGTCTTTGCTGTAGGTAGGCAATCATGGCCTAAACCTAAAAATGGTACTAACTCAAATACCTAAAATATTGAGTTACTGCCTCGTTCGTTGGGGCAGTCGATATATACGGCTCTAAAGCCTTTTACTTTATAATTTGTACAAAGTTAACAATAGACAATGGGCATGATGATAGATTTTGAAATAACCTTCTATAATGTAGGTACACGTCATCTATTACCGAAAATAACATTATTCAAGTGATCAACTAAGATTAATGTATATTAAAGATGTCCCACAGAGACGAAACTGTATTTTTATGGGAAAGTAGGTATAAGTATCGCATACGATAGATTGCAAGTCCTATGTACACCAAAAAAAAAAAGACTTCCATACCTACTTTCCCATAAAAATACAGTTTTGACTCTGTGAGTCATCTATAATAAACATTAATTGATTAATGATGTCTCTGTGACAAGAAATCCAGCACTACCGTTCTGAAAGATTTGAACAAACTCAAAAATATTCTGGATAAGCAAATAATTGCATTTTCTACTGTTGTATTTTGCTATAACTTTGCGGTTATTCATTATGAATATAATTAAACGAAATAACTTTGTTTATCACCACTAATTTTTTTTGGTAAAACCAACCGGTTTCAACGTTCCTTCGTCAGGGTATACTTAATTTTTCCGAATTTGCCAATTATATTATTGAGAGTAACCATGGTTTTGATAAAAATATTTATCAAAAATATATCAATATTCTTCACATTGATAGTAAAAGTAGACGTCTTAATAATTTAGAAGCCCTAGAAATTAAGAAAGCCATAAATAATAACGAATCTATTATAAACAACCAAAAAAATCTATCTTACAGTCCTATTTTGAATATGTTCCCTTTCACCCTATCACCTGTTTCTTTCGCACCCCCCACTATTTACCCCCATTTGGACACTTGACACTGAAGTATGATTGTTTATAATTTTGTAAAGTTTAATTAGTATTAAGTATACCCTGACAAAGGAACGTTGTTTCCGAAACCGGTTGGTTTTACCAAAAAAGTATAGTGATGATAAACAAAGTTATTTCGTTTTATTATAATTGCATTTTCATTTACCTATTTTTAATTTCGCGCAAAAACGCCCGAAGATGTTGCGTCTATGTGACGTCAAGCCTAAGTAAATATTGCATTGTGTCTATGATAACAGTTCGACGTACACAGTGACAGTACTGAGGAGTGACGTCATTCGCTCTGGTCGGAGTTTCAGTTAAAATGGCCGAATGCAGAATTTTGTACATTTATTTGATTGAAAATCTTATTAACCTCAATGTGAATATTAAAACTGGATCATTTTTTAGAATCCTTTCAAAATATTTTCTGCTCTAAAATCACAGGTATTTAATTTTGAATGTATAACATCGCAAATATTGTGTCAAAATTTCAAGTCAATTGAAGCTAAATTGAAGAAGACATTTCAGCGATGATTTTGACGTGCTTACCTGATGATTGTATTGGAAGAGTTTTGAGACAAAAATATGCTCTAGATCGTTTTGATGAAAGCTCTTTGCTGTATGGACCTGGCATCGACGACTATGTGTAAGTATAAAATGATTGTCGAGTTTTATTTTGAATTTTATAGTGTGCAAAGCTTTAAAGCGTTTTTCTGAAACTTGAAATTTTTGATGTCCGTGTACATCATAACTCAAAATCTACACAACCGATTATTTTGAAATTTTGCACAGTACTCCTTCACGTAATTCACCAGGCAACACCGGGAGCTTTTTTCTTTTATTTTAAAGTCATTAATTTTACAGTTTCAAAAATCGCTGTTTTGGTTTCCAAATGCTACCAAAAATTGAAAAATCGAAAAAAAAAATCTTCACTGCGTTACGTTGAGAAACATCTTCTTTAACAAGTGCATTTTGATTATTTTGTTTCTGAGGATTCTGTTTCGAATTACATTTCGAATTACACAGCAAAACAACTTTTTTCGAGGCGCCTCGGGAGATTCACTGCCATTCGCTTAAATATAAATATTTTGCAAATGAACATTTTTAAAAATAACGTTTACATAATGAATTAATGTATATTATAGATGTCTCATAGAGACCAAACTGTATATATTTTTTTATTAAGGGAGAGTGGGTATAGAAGTCTTTATGGGTGTACATAGGACTTACGACCTATCGTATGGTTGGCTTAAGTGATCGCTTTACACATGTGTAACGTTCGCCATTTCCACCCATTTCCACTCATGGATGGAAATGGCGAACGGTACATACGTGTAAAGTGTTCACTTAAGCCAACCGTACCATAGGTCGTAAGTCCCATGTACACACATAAAGACTTCTATACCTACTCTCCCTTAATAAAAAAATATACAGTTTGGTCTCTGTGTGACGTCTATAATATACATTAATTGACCCTGTGACAACAATCCAGTTCTGTTCTGAAAAATTAGGACATACTCAAAATATTCTTTACATAATGTATTATTATAAAAAAATTAAGTAAACAAATTAGTACTACCTGTATCGCCAAAAAAATCTTGAAAACATGCCTTTTATCATCGACTTAACCTAACCTCCATTCATCCCCAATTAATAATGTTCCATTAATTACGAGTATATATAGTTATGTTTAGCATTATTTGCATTAATTAATTATTAATTATTATTATTGAATCTAATTAATTATTATTATTGAATAAAAAAGACATCTCAACACGCCGTTCAGTCATAAAAGGCCCACAAAGTGGAGCGATTTTCTTCATTTTTAAAACATCGAAGGTTTGGTAATTTATTAATCAATTATATAATTTAGTTAATGACATTTTAATAAAATATTCGCATTCAAAATATATGCAACCTGATGAATAAATTTTAAAATGAGATATTTCCATACAAAAATGTAATAAAAAACGCAAGAGAAGATATGAGAAAAAATGGTGAAATTTGCTCGTTCTGCTAGACGATCGCCTTAAGCGAAAACTTAAAATAATGAATTCATAGCCTTAAAACCAACGTAAACTCACAAACACCCACACACACACACATATATATATATATATATATATATTTATTTATTTATTTATTTAATGTTTATGGAAGACCAACAGCACAAAAAAAAAGCATAGAAAACATTGATACAATATAGATGGCCAATTACAGGTCTCCACATTTAGAAATATATTAATTATATAGAAAGAAAGAATAAAAAATTTAAGCAAACAGAAATATGTCAGTAATGATAAACATTTATGATATACTAAGGCATATTAATTATATAGAAAGAAAGAATAAAAAAAATTTAAACAAACAGAAATATGTCAGTAATGATAAACATTTATGATATACTAAGGCATATTAATTATATAGAAAGAAAGAATAAAAAAATTTAAACAAACTGAAATATGTCAGTAATGATAAATATTTATGATATACTTTTTTCAACTGTTTAAATATTTTTTGAAAAATGTTTAGCTTTTTTGTAATTTTCGATTTTCCAGCGGTCAGTTTTCTGACCAGTGTCCATTTAGGGTAAAAAAATGTGATCTTCGAATTTTGTTTTAGTAATAAAAAGAGGTTTTTTAGGAATAAAATATATATATATATATATATATATATACTAAATACATCATATTTGTGTAAGTGGGTGGTAATTTCAAAGATATTATTGTAAGCTATTAAAAGATCTTTTTCAACTGTTTAAATATTTTAGGTAAAACATATTTTAACGCATTGTAAGCTTCAATTTGAATAAATAAAAATAAAATATGACGAGAGAAAACTAGTCTAGCAATCAAACGAAAATAAATTTCAGACACACGCCAGTGAATATCCTAAATGTTGTGAAATTCATTTTACCGACTGTCACATCGTTTCATTCGGTCGTTAGCGTTGCTGGGATTTGTCTTCGCTTTTATTTTTTCCGTGTGGGGATGCGAGCTGCGGGCGCGCGTGTGGGGAGGGGGGGGGTTCGCGTCCTGTCCCTGGGGAGCGATTGGAGGGGAAGGCCAGAATTTCCTCGAGGATAGGACATAAATCTATCCCGATCCTTAAATAACAGATTACGCTCCTAATGACTTTTCAGTGCTGCGTGCGGCTAATTGTTACTCCCGGAAAAGTCTATTAAAGCTCCTGGAAAAACAATACAGTTTTTTTAGGGTAGTACAATGTACCTTAAATCTGTTTTTTTTTTCTTTTAATAAAAACACATTTTTTAGTGAAATTTGAATTGAAAAACGATTTTTTTGATATATGTACTCGGAATATTTCGAGTGTGTCCAAATTTTTCAAGGAATATAAATTATATAATTTTTAAATTTTATAAAATATAATTTTTACCAATATAAATAAAAAATATAGGAATAAAAATTAATTTAAAAATAAAATATATAATAAAAATAATGTAAGCTTCCTGAAAAAAAAAACACAATAAAAAAGCTCACGACAAGAAGACTATTGGTCTAATGGCGAAAGAAATAAAATATTTTTTAAAAACAGTGTTTCTTAAAACATAATTGTTAGTTTACAGAAATGCAATAATTCAAAAAAAATTAAGGTGCTCGTTTAATATTATTGAAAAAAAATACATCTCAGGAGTCCACGCGACCCAAAAAGCCGAGCAATTTCTTCATTTTTAAAACATCACAGGTTTGATAATTTATAAATTAATTAAATAATTTAGTTTTTGTCATTTTAAGAAAATATCAGTGTTTAAAATAACAAGAACCGGGTGAAATTTTTTTAATATGACATTCTTTCTTACAATAATGTAACGATATTTAAAAAAAATTGTGAGTTTTGCTCACTTTTGCTGACTGCCCTAAATACTTAGGTATATCAATATGTTGAATTAAACTGTTAAGTACATAAGATACCAATATAAATATTGTTATTTGGAAAATTTAAATCATAATCAAGGCAGGACATATTCTTGCCTTAATTATGAATCGAAAATGTTCAAGCAGCCATGACCTAATATCAATAGTTATGGAGTTATGCAATATCAAAATTTGCATTTTTTCCCAATGACTTATTTTTTACAAAACGTTGAACTATCATTACAGTAACTTATGTCAAACACGAAAAATTCATTATTTTCAATACAAGTTAAATAAAATGATAAAAACTTGAATTTTTTCCAATTGGAAATAGAAGGTGTTTATAATTTATTAGTTACTGTAATGATAGTCCAACGTTTTACAAAAAAAAGTCAGAAATATTGAAAAAAAAATGCAAACTTTGATGTCGCATATCTCCTTAAGTATTGATATTAGGTTACAATAGCTTGAACATTTTCGACCCATAATCAAGGCAGGAATATAATCCTGCGAGGTTATTAATGTTTTTTTTAAATAACCCTGTATAATTTACCGTAATAATAAAAATTAATAATGTCACCACAAAGTTGAAACCTTCATTCAGAAGAGAAAATATTATTCGAGCAATAAATAATGATAATTATGTTCTTAAGAACTTGATCGTACTCAAAAAATATTTATTATTTCATTTCAAATCTCTCGGACAGGGCAGATAGAGGGTGTGGCGTGTGGTGGGGGCGCGTTGGGGTGGGGGTGGCTCGCGCCCGGACCGCTTCACGGTCACCGCCAACTCACGCCCAACTGCCTGTGAAATAGTCAACACGTGATTTCAAATTGCACCGAGAAATTCAACCCGGTTTACTATTAACCGGTTAAAACGGTTTACTATTACTACTACAGTGTGAGCGGGAAGAATACCTTTAAATTAACATGTATTGAAACGGGGTGGTTGTTTCAAACTATGTGTGCAAGTGACAAAGGCGTGGAAATAACTGAAAGGTTTATTTTTAACAACAATTTATTAATAGTCAGTAAAACACAAATGTACATACGTAGCAGAAAAGATCACACAGAAATATAGACAGTTGAAATATAAAAAAAGCACACAGAATATAAAATACAATTAGCACAAGCACTTAGGTCTCTGGCGTAGTCACATAATAATTAAGGCGGAATTCTGGATCTCGCTTCACAGATTGGGTGGAGGCTCTTGCCGGAAAAAACTCGACAGCAAGAGCGATGGCGAAGATACTTCTCGGAGGTAAACACCCGACGAGACTCGAGCTTCACATTAGCTCGACGTGGTACGGCCCGGCAGGAGAACACTCGACTGCGGCGACGATATCGCTTCCTAGGTTCACCAGGAATCTCTCCCGGACGCCTCCCAGTAAGGCGAGGGCTGTTGGAGTCTTTCGAACAGTGTATCCTGGCTGGGAGTAAAAGCGCACTGCTTTTATAGCTGTTCGGCGGTGGTGTGGATGGATTAGCGAACAACCGTTTATTCGCTGTTGCTAGGCGGAACTCCCGGCAGCCAAATTCATTGGAAATATGCACCTTTGGGAGGCCTGGTAATTTTACAGAGTGGCCGAGTTTAATGGTTTCTGAGAAATAGACACAGGTACGGGATTTTCGTTTACATCCCCCAGGTGCACGTGTCAGTATTAATTATTAATAGTTACTTAATTACTGGGATAGTTTTTGCTGGGTAATGTCATGCTCGGAATCGTATCTAAAAGACCGCATTTTTGTTTGTTTGTGTATTTTTTTTATATACTTGTAAAAAGAACACATTTTTACATCTAGTAATTAAAACATAAATTAACATAGCAAAATGATGAGTTCTGGGGACCGTCCCCTGGGGGAAACCAAATTCACCTATTGGTGGATTACTTGCAGATTCATTTGATCTGACTATCTGGGGTATAAAAATGTCCTTAGGCCAGAGAGGTCACATATACACGGCAGAATATCCCAGAAAACTATACACAGAATATCTGGGGTATCTTCGGTGAGTGGCTTTTACCCGTTTGGGGCCATCGGTCAATCCCGTTCTATTTTGGTTCTGATACGAGTTGTTCGTGGGAGATATTGTCGAGTACTTCCCTCGAATCGATGAAGATACCTGTACAATTATTTGATTTGTTCAATTTATTTTGCATGACGATGAATGTTTTGCGGTTGCAGCTTGTGTGCATATTCCCCCAGTGAAGCCGAATGGGTTCTCATTTGTTGTAGAATTGTCTTTTGTGATTGAGTTTGGTCTCTTTTGACTTCTTATTCTATACTAGCTGTGCCCGCGCGGCTTCGCACGCGTAGATTTTTAGTACACTGTTTGTATCGTCTTAGAACTTTCGCGAACCTTCTAGAATATTCTCCATCCAGAACTTTCAAGAAATTTATTGAATATACAGAAACCTTCTAGACACACAGACACATTCCGCCATTCAGTTTAAAACCTTATAGATCTTTCGGGAATTTTCTAGAACATTTTCCTTCCAGAACTTTCTAGAGTAGGTTTTTCCGGAACCTTCTAGACTCACCGACACAGTCGGCGCGCCTATATTGATACAATCTGAAGCATTTGCGGCCAAGCCATTACAAAACAATGTGCTAGAAAGCACATTTTCATCACCCACTCCCACCCACGCACAGCCACCCCCACCAAACTCGCATATTTTCGATGTGACACCAAGGGCTATCCACCACTATAACCTTCGGTGGGTGGTTGTAGCTGGGTGTGGAGAAAACTTGGCGGATAGGGAAACACGGGTTTCTTTTTATAAATATATATTGATTATTATTTACTGGACTGTATTGTATTATTTTATTGTATTATTAATTAAGATATGTATTGTATTATTTATTAAAATTTTTGATATATTAGATACATAATTATATTATTATACTTTCAAATTGTCTAATAAATTAGATTACCTACCTATATTAACAATTATTCTACACATATTTACACTTGAATTTATGACTAACTCAACTTTCACTAACATTCCACTTGATACTCTATAGATACATAATAACTACCTTATGAAAATAAATACTACTGACGAACTCGAAAAAATATTATAATTGTGTGCTATAACGCCACTCTGGGACAGGCGTAGCCTAGTAGAGTGGCATAATCCACAAATTAAACAAAACAAAAAAATGTGTAAATTATCTTATGTTTATTGTTAAATTAGTATTAAGTATCTTATTTGTAAACAAGGATTTTTAAATAAATAAAAAAAAAAATATATAATTGTAAGTGGTTATCTCTCACCATACACAAGAATCGTAATTCTTTTTGGTGAGGAATATACATACAAAAAAATATCAACATAAATATCAACATAATTCAATATATCAACATAAATAATCATAAATAGAAACACATGTTCACATCTGGCTCAAAGTAAAGAAATTTAAAAAACAAAATAAACATGAACATCACACGATCATACATCAAACTTACTTTTCACATATTTTGCACTTAAACTACGAAAAGTAGTGAGACTTTTCACTTCTTTCACATTTGCTGGCAGTTCATTGAACAATTTAAGAGCTTTATAGTACAAATTATTTTATGTTTTTAATGTAAGGGAAATCGCGCACGTGCGGCGTATGCATTGTAGCGGAAATGCGAGACTACTGTTTTCATATCTGTGTTCAGGCCCACCCTAATATATGGCCATCAAATTTGTATCCTGACGAAGAGAGTGAGAGCAGGGATCCAGGCTGCTGAGATGAGTTTTCTAAGTGGGTAGCGGGAGTCACACTGATGAGCGGGTCGCTCCAGATTTATCTGGAAGAAGGAATAGAAAAATCTATATGAAAACAGAATGGAAAACAGAATCTAGATTGGTTGATTCGCGCAAAAGTAGCGCAAGACAGGGGAATATGGAAATGTCGAGTCTTTAGGCCCCCGAGCCTACTAGGATGATGATGAAGATGATGATGGCCATGAAGTCACGTCAGTCATCAATAACAATTCTTATAATAGTGACGACATCAAGTTTAAAAGTGGCGTTATGAAAATAGCATATGCTCCCGGCGCTTTTATTCTTACTATTTATTCTGAGTATTTGCTGATGTAGTCTTCAGAATAAAATTGTGATGAAATTCATAAAGAGTTATTATTGTGATGGACATACTGTTTCATTTTCTCTTTTTTATTACTGGATTTTGTCCACAGAGGGATAATTATTAATGAAGATAAATTATATAAAAAATTTAAAATATTGTTAACAACATATACTAGTATATAAAACTAGATAAATATAAAAAAATATTTTTCGGAAGAATATCTCCATTTTAAAAATAAAGAGGTATCATTACCAGCTGAAAAGTGTATACTATTTTATGTATACTATTTTATGACAAAGACTACAGATGCCTCTAACATATTCCCTTTAAATACATGAAAGAGTTCATATTTGGAACATGTATACGACTTTCAAAAATAAGATAATGTGTATATGTTCTTACGATGGAAATGGTGAACTTTGCATTGTGTGGAGTGATCACTTAAAGCAGCTCATATAGGTCATATAGGTATATTCTCATATAAATAGCTTCCTGTCTGTGAGACTTCTATAATTTATCATTTGTAATTCGGTAATACAATTAACGTTTATTTTATTGTGTCTTTGACGGTGTTACATCTTCAATAATCAAATTCAACCCTACACTTCACCCTTTCTCACGATATTCCCTCTCACCCACCACCTAGATACCCCCTCAACTTCCACTGAACCCACAAACCGCGCATCAGACATTCACTCCCGTACACTTCAGTCTCAACTCTAACATAATACAAAAATACTATTTTATTTATAATTGTTAAAATGAATTCCCACGAAGTAAACGCTACTACATTCAATTATTAAATGTATACATATAATGAACTTTTGTATATGTATATTAACTATTTTGTATATGTATATGTTTTCTTACTTGCATTAAGTTAATTATTTTTCAAATTTTTATATAATATTTTGTTTTAATTTTATTTTAAAATATTTACTTATGTTTTGTATTGTCCATCTTACGTGTCTACTCTTTTGCATTGAATGAATTATTTCTAAATTTTTCAAATGGATTTTTATTTTAACATATTGAAATTACAATGTATTATTATACTATATTTATTGTATATTAATATTTTTCATGTAAAAACCTGCAATGAATTAATATATATTTTTTTAAAACAGTATTATGTCTTATTTTGTCTTATTGTATTTTATTTTAACTTTAAGTTACAATGTTCAATCACACTATTTTATTACATCTATTGTTTATTCATATTACTACTTGTAAAAGCCCCTTGGGCGTAAATAAATAATGTTTATAACATTAATATTAATGCCGGTTAAGCATTAAATATTTTTTTTACTATTTACCTTAGTAAAAAAAACATGAGATTTAATTTTAAAATTTACGAAAGTGGTTTTACGAATATTTCTAATTAGGACGGCTGATTTCGTTTCGTTCGCTGGCTTCACGGTAGAGAACACAAAGTCAAAGACTGGAACGTATTTGCGGATTTTGGAAAATATATACAATTGGATAAATATACACTTGACTTAAGTTAAATAATTAATTAAATAAAATGATCATTCTTATTTTATTTAATAATAACCTGACATTTATTGATGGGAAAAATTTCCTGGTGATTTAGTGTTAGTTAGTTCGAGCTTGAGTTGAGTTGGTCCTATTTTCATAGCAGGTTTATCCTAATTTTAAAATATTTTATTAAGGATAAATTATAGACGTCACACAGAGACAAAGCTAATTTATATATGAAAAAAGTGGACGGAAGTCTCTAATACGATGGCTTAGAGCTTACAAGCCGTGCTAGCTGGCTTAAGTGATCACACTACGTAATGCAACGTTCACCAACTCCACTGTAAGAACATCCATTCATTATCAACTTAGAGAGATCTATGGTCCTTCCCATGACATAGTATGCATTATGCAGCTGGTAATGATGCCTTTATATTATACATAAAATTTATTATATAAAAAAATAGACGTATTATTTGATACAGTTGTTAAATAATAATTAATAGAGAGATTCGCTGCTTTATTTCATCCCCAAAACTATACATATTCAGCGCGTATATAGTTTCTTTTTGTTTTCATATCATTTATCCTCTACTATCTTCTTTCCTTTGAAGTAGACATTTGATATCTCTCTCACCCCACATCCTCACCGCGTCCCCCGTCCGCGAACACATTATTTACGAAACAACAAAGCTTTCGTTATTTGACGACAGATTATTTTCAATGTTGCCAACAAATCCCGCACAATATTAAATGTCTTTCATCCCGAGATATGCTAATATTTCCATTTCAGTAAATCCTCTCAACATCGCTTAATATGATGGGCACATTTTTATTTATTTAATAGAGAAGCGTTTCTACTTTTAACACTTCCATACCGTACCGAACTAATAAACCGGCTTGGGAAAGTGTAGTGAGTTCGAGGAATAAAGGAGTGATTGCGTGGTTATATAAAAAAAAGCCTGGGGGCGCGCAGTAGAGGTCCGCCCTATCGGACGGCGGAGACCCTTTCTTCTTCTTCTAGGACTGCCTTTCTTCGTGTACAAGCTATCTGCCATTTGAGGCAATTGCGCAAGGTTGCTGATGAGGCATTAACTGTGATTGCAATATTGCGCGCTCTCAAATATCCGCGTTCATAGTATGAAATATTGTCATAAAAAAGTAACCCATAAAAACCAAGTTTTTATTATACTCCCTTTCTTTGTAAAATATAACAACAATTAAAGACGAATTAAAACATATAACATAACACTAAACTTACAGGAATTTAATATATTTCTAAAATGTCAGATGTTCTGAGCTTTGATAAGACACTTCATGCTTTGAAGATTAAATTCTAAAAACATTTGTCAGTCAATTTAGATTTTCGACATTCGTAGTGAAGTACCTATTATGCATACCGACGGAGTAATTCAAATTTAGAAAATATTCCGCGACGTTATCGGGCCGCCGTAATCAAACTTTTCTAATGATTCCAATTTGAAAAAAACAATAAAATTTCTAAAAATCCGAAATTATACTATAATTATTAATTTTTTTTAACGAAAATTTGATAGATCTTCTTGATCGTCGCCACGAGTCTACTTGCCAAGTTTCAACTCGATTGGATCACGGAAAAAGGGTTAAAAATTGATCCAAAGTTTTTTCACCCGGCAAGCCGGCAAGCAATCGAGCAAACGCTACGAGTTAAAAGAAATGAAGTAACAAATAACACTGATTGAATGATTTTTTATTTATTTATCTATTTATTTTCTTTACATTTTTCTAATATTTCTAGTCCCACAAAACGTCTAAAAAGACGTTTGTTTGCAGGTTCAATTTTCGCAATTTAATGTTACACTGTTACTAAATATTATTCATGGAAGTGGGAAATGGTGAACGTTACATTGTGTTAAGTGATCACTTAAGCCAGCCGTACGATAGGTCGTAAGCCCTGTGAACACCCAAAGACTTCCATACCTACTTTCCCATAAAAATATAATTTCATCTCTGTGAGACATCTATAATACATGTTGTTTAATGACGTGCCTGTGACATATATTCAGTGCCGTGTTCTGAAAAATTTGGACAAACTCAAAATATTCTACATAATACGTATAAGGTATTTATTATTAGTTTGCTTATAACTTCCTCCTCATTATTACCGAGTCCTATCTGATTTTGTTAAATCAATCTTTATTATCAATACTTCTCCTTGTCATCCTATAATCGTGGGAGACATATAACTACAGAATATTTTTTATTTTTACTCCCTTTCTTTTAGCTCGCAGCGTCTGCTTGTCTGCGAATTTTTTTTTGATCGATTTGTAACCCTTTTCCCGTGATCCAATCGAGATGAAACTTTGCAGGCAGACTCGTGGCGACGATAAAAATGATCCAACAAATTTTCGTTTAAAAAATAATAATTATAGTATAATTTTGGATTTTTCGAAATTTTTTATTACTCTCTTTCGTAGATTCGACTCGTACGCCCGACTCGAGTCCGACGCGTGGAGTAGGCGCATAATCTGTTTCAACTAGTAAATGAGAAAGGGAGTATAATAAAAACTTGATTTTTATGGGTTAGTTTTTTTCTTACTTTAATTTATCTGGATGAACGTCTGTCTAATCACATGAATGGGACGGGAGACAGAGAGGGAAATGGGATAGAAGGGACGCGCCGAGAGCTATTTAGAATCGACAATTGTACTCTGTTGCGATATTGTTATTGAAACAAATAATGAAAACCCCAGAAGTAAATTTGAACTTTCACTGAGGATCCCAGATTCCCGAAAAAGATCCTCTCTTTGGCAAAAGGAGAGAACATCGCACTTATCGTGCGTACGATGACGAACGTCTCGCCACCATCGCACGCGGGGCGGATATTAGAAAGAAAGATTCTCCTTTCCAATCGCCGCCGATTAATGATTGACCGTAAATGACACCCGAGATACACTGGGCCAAAGCTAACTACGACACAGTGGATAAAATGGTACTTGCGGTTTCCTGGTACGTCGGGTGCCGCTTCAATCGAGATTCTCCTGGCTTCGTCGAATCCGGAACAGTTGGTGTGTCTCTTCCGGAAGGCTAAATGGAACTGAACTTGAACACAAACGAAGAGGAATGTCGATTCCCATCGAAAAACGACACCTGACACGCATTTCACCTGTCACTGTGCGGATTTTAAAAAATTCGAATCCTGGCCAGCGATTGGCGCAGGACACATCAGGCGCCAGCCCAACCAATCAAATCTTGGCGCGGTCCGCGCGCAGCGATCACGAAACATCGTGTATTGGATGACAAAATTCATATAATTTTGTAAAAATCCCTCTCCATCAAGTTGTAAATATGAAAATTATTAAAAACTCAAATAATCCTTTGTGGTAACGGCGCGGCTGCGTAATTCGTATCACGGTTCCGTAAAGGTTAAACGTGTCGGCCATGCACAACGTGTGAACTACCCTTTGCGGAAAAAATCCAAATTTTAATTTCGCTCGCCGCACGGCGTGCGTCGTATTAGACTCGGGCGTCGGCGTCGGAACGGCCGTCTATGTGCGTAAAGAGTATATTTTAAAATTCCACGTGCATATTAAAATTTCAATTGTGTACTTTGATCCAAGCTTTGAAATATACGTCTCTCCTTAAGACATTTAAAACTGTAACGGCTGACTAAACGAGGTACGATGGGATAAAATAGACAGAAAACTTCTTAAAGAGTTAAGGTTATTATTACGGTCATAGGACGTATTCATGTGTTAATTTTTTTTTTTTTTTTTTTCTATTTATTTTCTTTACATTTTATAATATTAAGTCTCACAAAACGACTAAAAAGACGTTTGTCTGTAGGTTCATTTTTACAATTGTAAGTTACACTATTACAAAATATTATTCACTTTATAAACTATATAAGAGATAAAAAACGAAAACAATTAAGTACAATAAACAACATAAAAGAAATTTTCAGTACAAAGTTAAAAATTTTAAGCAAATTAAGAAAAGAGCAATAAATAAAGAAAATAGCAAATTAAAAATATAAATAGCAAAAATTAAGGAAAAAGAAAGAGAAATATATATAAATATTAACATCAATAATTGTTCAAAGTCATTATCATAATAAAACACTTAATATAGTTCATAAATAACTGATGTCGTTTTCTATTAACCACTTTTTAAGTTCTGTCATTGACTTTGGAGTTTTTAAGCCTGAGGGAAAGGTACTTTGTATTTTGTTCAAGAACATTGGAACTCGATATTCAAGTGTCCTCAGACCATATTTGTTTGTTACCCTGTTGTTATAAAACGTATATTGAGGAAGCCAAGACCCACCAAGGGTTGTAGTGCCAAGAGTGATGATGATGATAATATTTTAACCATATATTTCACTGAGAAACCAATCTCAACAATTTGCTGAAGTCTTATACAGCATCATCAAAAGAGCGTACTATCGCGGCGAACCTAAGAGACATCGCAGTAAAGCCCGAGGATATACCTAATTAGTACATATTGTAAACTAGCGACCTCTATCGTAGAAGATATGAATACTTCAAAACAAAGTGCATATAATTTACGACCCCGGGAGAAATAATCATTCGGCCTACACCTCCGCGGTGATAGGACGCTCTCCTGATAAGACTTCAGCAAAACGTCGAGATTTGCTTGAGATCTCAGTGAAATATACGGTTCGTATAAAGTATCCCTTTTATTTACACATAAAGAAAACATCTTAGTTTATTTCTTTTAATGTTTAATATTCTCGAGGTGTATTAAATATTAAGGATTCTGTTTATAAAGATCTACAATGAAAAAAATTATTGGGTAGAAAAAGGGTCACAATTGACGTGCCCGACGCGAATCGCCGAGACACACTAGGCGGATATGATTAACGGGAATAGAGCGGAACGGCAGGGTAGGGGTAAGGAAGTGGGGAATACGAAAGATGATTGGACTGTTTTATTTTATTTGGGAAATAATTACAGTCCAAACCGCCACGAGAATGTCCTGTTTCATTGAGATGTTTAATTAATTGGTTAAAAGGTTAATACGACAATAATACTCCACTCGATACACAACGAATGGTATTCTCCACTTGGCAGGCAGTTTTCGACTATTTAGGTGTAGGGCGAAAACATGAGGAGAGGGGAAGGGAAGTCGACGTCAAACGCCAGCTTCGTTGCGGATAGCGCCTAGAAATAGGCAAAATACCGAACAAATGGTGCGAATTAGTGTATATTATAGATATCTCACAGAGACGAAACTGTATTAATTATGAGAAAGTAGGTATAGAAGTCATTTGGGTGTACACAGGACTTATGACCTGTCTTTTTATGGTTGGCTTAAGTGATCACTTTACACAATTGTAACATTCGCCATTTCCACCCATGATAGAATATACCATGCTTATTCATTTTTTGGAAGTTGTATATATGTTCAAATTGCGTGGAAAGCTTTCATATATGAGTTGTAAGCGCCTTTTCCATGCGGCCTGTACAAAGCCATTTTCATTCCTGTGTACACCCAAATGACTTCTATACCTACTTTCCCATAATTAATACAGTTTCGTCTCTGTGAGATATCTATAATATACACTAATTGATTAATAATGTCTCTGTGACATAAATCCAGCACTGTTCTGAAAGATTTGAACAAACTCAAAATATTCTGAAATGGTGCGATTTAGTGTACAGGTTTGATAAAAAAAACGTTTTTTTTAATGTAGTGGACGGCATATGTTTGTCACAGTTTTTTTTGTTCTTGTGTTGGTACACTTGTACCTGACGTATCGTGGTAATTGCAGCCATATTGGATGATTAGTTTGTTGCTGGACGTCGACAATATCAGCACGTGCTCTTCTATATCCCGGAGATTTCATATTGTCACGTGTTCGCTGAATCCAACTAAAAAATAATTAACTTTTATTCTTTTCAATAATTAAAAACACAATTATATATATCAGGTTTTCGCGGGTGAAAGATGACGAATTATTTTCTGCGGGAACCCGCGTCAAATAGTCAGTAGAAGTGATCCCATAAGAATACCAAATACCTGGACTAATGTCTTAGAGACAAACACATGTAATACTGCAATTCCTGAAAAAAACCAACTTTGAAAATCAACCCACAAAATTCAGCAATAATAGAAAAACAAATTAGTAAAGTCATTACCCGTTTCCAAAGTCGGCAGTTAAACAGATAAATAAATCAATAATATTTAGCACCAATAAGGATTTTAATTCACTTTTGTTCTGGCTCTTGCCCCGAACAGTCGGGTTTACTCGTCCAGTTTTGGGCAGGACTCAAAATAAGAGGCCCTTGAGAATGAGCAGTGTTCCCCCAGAAAATAATTCGTTATATATATATATATATATATATATATATATAACTTAATGTATATTATATATAATGTATAATATATAACTTAATGTATATTATGGATATCTCACAGAGACGAAACTGTATTTCTTATGGGAAAGTAGGTATAGAAGTCATTTGGGTGTACATAGGACTTATGACCTATCTTATGGTTGGCTTAAGTGATCACTTTACACAATGTAACATTCACCATTTCCACCCATGATAGAATATACCATGCATACTAATTTTTTGAAAGCTGTATATATGTTCAAATTGTGTGGCAAGCTTTCACATATGAGTTGTAACCGCCTTTCCATGCGGTCTGTACAAAGCCATTTTCTTCCCCTAAATCCCCACAGATGTCGCTAATTATTTTAATATCGTTAATGTCGCTAAAATGAGAAATCTATACCTACTTTCCCCTAAGATATACAGTTTCGTCTCTGTGAGATATCTATAATATACATTAATTGATTAATAATGTCTCTGTGACATAAATCCAGCACTGTTCTGAAAGATTTGAACAAACTCAAAATATTCTGAATATATATATAACTCGCTAATCGTGGATAAATCGTTCACTTCTGTTGCTCACAGATGTCGCGTTTAGAGATCGCGTTCTGTCAAACGGAAAAATTACTGCTCGGCCGTCTGCTACGTCTTATATACTGGCGGCCATCCGCCTTCAGTACACCTGTATGCTCACTATTGAAATTGCGCAAACAATGTCAGTTCTTCTGGGCGATTCCAAGCTCTTCTCTAAATTGCTAAAGAGAATGGAAATTTTCCAAGTATTCCCGATGGTTCTGACTCCTGGAATGTCCGATGAGATGGTTTTGCCGTAACAATACGGTGAAAGTCTACTGCCTTCAGACAAGAGTCGAAAAATAGGTATACCCGACTTATTACGAAACGAAACGTCGTAAAAACACGGCGTAGTACCCCAAAAGACACAAACCAGAATATTATTGTAAACCTGTTCTGTGTTTGTTCTAATCGTATCTTTTAAAGATGTTTGTATTAATTTCCTTTGAGATATGATTATTGAAACGTGATACAAATGACACAAACCACACCTCCTATAATACACTTGGCGTTTTCTTCTTCTTCATTCATTCTTTTTACGATCGCTTTCTTCTTCTTTTATTCTGCCGAATGTTGTCATTGTCATCGCCACCATTTGGCCAACCCTATCGAAAAAGCAATATTAATTTGGTTTTGCATTTCATTTGCTTTAGTATCTTTTGACGCTGGATTTTAATAAAAAAATATTTTTTGCACTTTAAAGCGTGATCTAAAATGTTTAGCATTTTCGCCACGCCTGTTCCCACCTGACCCGACGTCACAAAGCAAATGGCTGCCCAGCGGGCGAAATTAAAAAACAGGCTTTTTTTCACAGAGCACATTTTTTTCGCCCAGCGCAGAGGACGCGGTGAATGTTAAAAGGCTCATTGTTTTAATAAAACATGCCAATTTAAATAATCGTCGCGAAACTGGAAAATCGGACGAAAACAAAAATAATTATTTCAAAAAAATTCGAGCCAACAAAATCGAGTCGCTAACAATACAGGCTATTTTATTTATGTAAAGTGTCTCGTAGCTAGTAGCAAAAACTTCTGAGGAGTCTTCATCATTCAATTTTGAAACGAAAGTATTCTTTATGTTTTGGGTGAAATATCGTTAGTTGACGAGATAAGCAACATCGAAGTATGATTTTTTTTCATTTCACCTTACCGAGAGTACAAAGGGGCGCGGCTATAAAGGAGGAGAGCACAAGCACTCTCTCTCTCTCTTTCATCAGCCAGCGGGCAGTTAGCATTGGGACTAGTTTAGGGTCGGTCGACACAAAGTACCAGAATATACTGAAGATTATCTCAACCACTTGGTCTTTTATTTTGTGTTTATATCCTGAGATTGGGAATACATAAATTCGACTTGTATTAAAGCGATATAAGTTACTGTAATTATACTAACCTTTCAAAAATTGAAAATATAATTTTTTACAAGGTGTACATCTAATATACAGGACGTAAAAGAGCTGGTCCACAATACTTACAGGTAGATTTCTGCTTTAGTTATGAATCAAAAATGTTCAAACAACCACGACCTAATAATATCAATACATATGGGAACATGCGACATGAATTTTTTTTTCAATATTTCGGACCTATCTTTTATAAAACGTTGGACTATTACTACAGTAACTTATATCAAATATAAAAAAATCATTCTCTTTTACAAACGTCAAATAAAATAATAAAAGCTCTCCAATTCTAATTGGAAAAAAATCCGATTGGAATTTTTGCAAGATTTTTATCATCTTATTTAACTTGTGTTGAAACAAATTAATTTCACATTTTCGAATTATTATTAAAGCAGGAATCCACCTTACTAGCTATGAGACCTGTATACAGTAGTGTAGAATTTTTTAATGTATGTCTTCTACCGTATAAATCTAATGATATTGAAGCCGTTGTGCACGTGTCGTTAAAATTATTATAGCGAATTTTTGTGGGGTTGAACATTTTGTAGCGAGGTACACGCTTGCGTACAAAGATAAATAAAATTGTAATTAAATACATTCCGCCCCTAAAGGTCTGTGAAGGCTTTGGAGGCGAGTCACTGTATTCCGACCTCATCTCGTAGAAAGGTAATTGCCTTAGTTAGTGGATTGTCTCTCTCGATATAGTAAATTGTGTCTCCAAACGTCTCTGCGGTAGTGGCGCTCGTTAAAATACTCCCTCGGCTTCTATACTCGAGCCACCGTAAGATGGCATTTTTGACAGATCGTAATAATGTTGTGACACACTTAAAATCATTAACGAAAAAATTCAGTCGAAAAAAAATTCGTCGCACGGTGTGAGTTGAGAAAGTCTTTGTACATAAAAAAGGTAAAAACAAAGTCCAAATTAACGAGCAGGGGTCAAAATATAAAAGTATCAATGTCCGAAATCTAAAGCCAGGTAAAAAACAATATCGTAATCACAGCGTGCACTCATTCGTTCTTTCCGTAACAACGTTAAAACAAAACTGTCAAAACCTTAGAGTATCTACAATATATAGAGGGATAATAAAGCATTTTACCAAACCTTTATACGTGGTAAAATAGAGCTTACTCAGTTTAAACAATATGGCGACACATGGGAGAAAAAGAGACAAAAAACATCACCCGGTCTGATCCGTCTTTTATTGTTTTGTAGCCGTTTTTTTTGCCCTCTAATAAAGCCATAGAAAAAGATCATATTTAGAGGGCACAATCGATCTGTCAGATTTGTTGTGTTATTTTGGATACTTATTCTGCGTATTCTACGCATATTATACAGGCAATCAATATCCTATAACATTTTGAATCATTTCGTTCATTCCATATTTAATGTTGATGGCCATCACTACTCTGGCGTTCGCGCAATAAAGTATAGCATTTGTCCTCCAATGTTTAGCTGTCATTAATTACGAAACTTCATGTAAGTCTAAACGTCAAAAGTGCCATCATAGAGTGGCCGTACTGTAATTGGTGACAATTACAAAACGTGTTGGGTATTTTAATCCGTGTTTACAGAACTCTTAACACTCCGCCCGTGAGTGCATCTCGGAGGAAAGCACGTCGCGCCGCTCTGGGAGAAGACGTGCTATTCGCGTCATTAAATCTATTTCCAGCGACCGATTGACGGTGCAAGTGCACAAACACCTCTCGGCCAGGAAAACAATCGATTCGCACGTAAGCGGTTTCCGGAAAATTCGCAACACCTCCCGCGCGCTCATTCAAGGGCGAATGGCAGGCCCACCACTGTTACCGCGCAGGTTTAGCAACCAACGCAACCGAAACACGTTCCAGATAACGTGCATCCACTAGCAGATTAAATTTATGCATATTTTTAGGTATAGGCGCCTCCTTTAAACCCCGTCACCAACCTAACTTCTACTAAAAACAAGGTAACACCTTTCGAAAACAAAACTCATCACTATCAATGATAATAATATTGAAATAGTAGATGAATATATATACCTAGGACACAAGATAAAAATGAACAAAGAGAACCAAACAGCAGAATTGCCAAGACGAATAGGAATGAGCTGGGTTGCTTTTGGCAAACTCAAACATATCTTCGAGAACAAAAGGAACCCAATTAGCCTAAAAAGAAAGCCTTTGAATCATGCATACTGCCAGTGATAACGCCTGGATTACGGACTATGGCCCTTACAAAGAAAAGTGTAAAAAAGCTCAAATGCACGCAACGATCCATGGAGAGATCTGTGCTTGGAGTAAGCCTAAGAGATTTAGAAATGACGAAATTAGGCGCAGAACTAGAGTAGTGGATATCATGGATCGTGTAGCGAAGCTAACATGACAATGGGCAGGACATGTTGCAAGGCAGGATGCTACAACATGGCCTCCCAGAGTTCTGAAATGGAGACCTTTGGAGAATAAAAGAGGCAAAAGAAATGGGCCGATGATATAGCCGCTGTGGGGGGAAAAAATGGCTACAATTAGCAAACAACGAGGAAGAATGGAAAGAGAAGGAAGAGGCCTATATCCAGCAGTGGAGAGACGAAGGCTGATGAAGAAAGAAATAACTTTGTGGTGAGACATTTAAACAAAATATTATTTATATTAGTATATAACCACTAAAAATTACTCTTACTAAAAATTTACATGCACTGTTAGCCTACATGTTAGAGTAACACGCATGTGAAGAGTATTTTGTGAAGGTGTTGATGAGTAAATAATACTATGGTAGTGATGTGTAGTTATATTTACATGCTACTGTAGTGGTTGTCCTGACGAAGAGACGGGATACGTCTCGAAACCGGTAGACACATAATTAATTTATTTAAAAATCCAATTTAGAGCATTTTATTTAAATTAACAAAAAATCAATATTTTCATTTTATTTATTAACAATTTTGAAAACGGAATGAGTTTTTTTTATAATACTTGTACATATGCTTATTTTAGAAACAATATTTATATTTATTTTTCGCGTCTGTCATTTACTCAAAAAAAACGAGTTTTTGTAAATGCGCTTGTTACTCACACTAATGCACACGGATTCTACTATTCTAAAATTATTTAAATCATGGATACTTTAGAATTTTATGTCTTTATTTAAAACTAACTGTGCCCGCGGCTTGACACGCATAGATTTTTTAGTATTTTTTAGTATAGTCGTGGACCTTTTTATATGAATTTTTGAGTTCTACAACTTCTCCATAGAAAGTACTTAAATATCTCTTACCGTCGAATCAGCGTTCGTAAAAAACGCATCGCTCAAACATTTAGTTGTAAAATAGGTCACCACGAAAAGCCCTTTTATTTGAACGGGATAGCATAGGTTCACCTAGAAAGTCCATTCTAAATATTGGTGAAATAATTTTTGAAATCGGATGAGCGATTTCGGAGACTACGTTCTACATACAAACTTACAAACGTTACCTCTTTAAATATTATTATAGATTGCTACAAAACCAAAGCTTTTTGTTATTCTGTAAAATGGTTTTGTTGCTTGTGAATTAATAATGTGGAAAAATTAACAAAAGTTTGACTTAAGAATGGGTATATACTGCATATTATCTATCAGTTTAACCTAAAACGACATCGATACAAGAAACGTTGGAGTGGGATGAAAATGTTGAAGAGTTTCAGAGAGTTCGATTTTTGAATTCGTCCAGGGTAATCAAATTGTAAACAGAGTGTTAATTATTAGTATTAACTACTACCAGATTTTTAGTCTAAGGTTTCGAGACGTACCCGTCTCTTTATCAGGACCAACACTACAATACTATAACAACTAAAGTACTGTTAACCTTTCACCAATATTTATCACATGCGTGTTAATCTTGTAAAAGACTTGTATGCACAAACGATTAGGAATCTACGAGATAGCAAACAAGCCGAAACCACGACCTCGCATACATAGGATTTATAATTAAAACTATGGGTTGATTTTTTATTTTATATCTTGCTTTATAATACACTCTAAAAAGTGTTTATTTTTTAGGGTGTATAAAGTATAATAGATTGCACAGTGCGCTGTTAAAAATATTCACAAAAGAGAAATGTAAATATCCATTTAAAATAATTCGCGTTCGCCAGGGTTGAAATATAATAAATTCCACGTCCTGGCAGCACTCGTCCGCAGCATCCCAGGTAACCGGGATTCATCTTAAGCGCGCTTAGATAATTTTGCGAAAGTTACAGAACCGTTTCAAGCACTTGTTTGCCATGTTAGTTACGTTGCGAGCAGGCCTTTGAGTAACACGTAACCAGGCGTGGGATTGTATACTCGAGCCACCGTCAGATGGCATTTTTGACAGATCGTAATAGTGTTGTGACACACTTAAAATCATTAACGAAAAAATTCAGTCGAAAAAAAAATTCGTCGCACGGTGTGAGTTGAGAAAGTCTTTGTACATAAAAAAGGTAAAAACAAAGTCCAAATTAACGAGCAGGGGTCAAAATATAAAAGTATCAATGTCCGAAATCTAAAGCCAGGTAAAAAACAATATCGTAATCACAGCGTGCACTCATTCGTTCTTTCCGTAACAACGTTAAAATAAAACTGTCAAAACCTTAGAGTATCTACAATATATAGAGGGATAATAAAGCATTTTACCAAACTTTTATGCGTGGTAAAATAGAGCTTACTCAGTTTAAACAATATGGCGACACATGAGAGAAAAAGAGACAAAAAACATCACCCGGTCTGATCCGTCTTTTATTGTTTCGTAGCCATTTTCTTTGCCCTATAATAAAGCCATAGAAAAAGATCATATTTAGAGGGCACAATCGATTTGTCAGATTTGTTGTGTTATTTTGGATACTTATTCTGCGTATACGCATATTATACAGGCAATCAATATCCTATAACATTTTGAATCATTTCGTTCATTCCATATTTAATGTTGATGGACATCACTACTCTGGCGTTCGCGCAATAAAGTATAGCATTTGTCCTCCAATGTTTGACTGTCATTAATTACGAAACTTCATGTAAGTCTAAACTTCAAAAGTGCCATCATAGAGTGGCCGTACTGTAGCTATGTGGGCGTTTTCCAAGGCAGCATTTCTGCCCTCGGTTAGACAAATAACAAGTGGATGGTATTTGTAGTAATAATTCCCGGAATAGTGTGTTTCTTCTCTTTGTTTAACATAATATCATTTTTTTAGAATATTTTGAGTATGTCTAAATTTTTCAAGAACGCTACTGGATTCTGTCCCAAGGGGGACATCATTAATCAAGATATATTAAAGACTAGCTGGTCATGCCCGGCGTTGCACGGGTTAAGGATTAAGTAAAAAATAAGTTTGTGAGGGAAAACAAAGGTTCCCCTGTTCTCTAAAAAACAGTGTTTCCATTTAATGTTAACATATTTATTGTTATATACCTGTAATACTTAAATATATGGTATTGCAGACTTTTTTGTAGATATTAATGTCCTCTATAAAACTGTAGTACATCACTTTGACCTATTGTCAAAAATTTCCGCAGCGTACGCGATATAAGGTTTTTTTTCACACGTTGGGTTACATTATGGAAGTTTTCATACGGATTTCTAATTTTTTTGAAAATATTCTATAACCTATGTTCATCAGGGATAATGTAGGATTCTGAATGTGAAAGAATTTTTTAAATCGGTTCAGTAGTTTCGGAGCCTATTCAATTCAAACACACAATCAAATCTTTCCTCTTTATAATATTAGTATAGATAAAGAGAGACGAAGCTATATTTTTTTATGGGAAAGTAGGTATGGAAGCCTTTTTCTGGCGTTCATAAGGTTATAATGTAACGTTCGCCATTTCCACCCATGATAGACTGCCCTCTACATACTGCCACATACCAGAACTGGCAGCAGAAACTTGGCCGGTAGATTCCTGCTTATGTTACGAGTCTAAAATTTTCGAACAACTATGATCTAATATCTCCCTAATAATTATGGAGATATGTAATATCTTGATATGTAATATCAAAGTTGCTATTTTTTCAATATTTCTGACTTATTTTTTGCAAAAAGTTGAACTGTCATTATAGTAACTTATATCGATAATGAAAAATTCATTCAGATTTTTTTATTTTATTTTATTTTATTTCTTAAGTTTGTTAATATTGTATATCTTGTATATAACTAGTATTTTACACTTTACAATCTACAGTCTAATCTATCCATAATAACTTACGTATTTACATTTACATATCCTATAATAATATACAATCTATAATACATCTTAAATTATAATATAATCTAATCTATGGTACAGTGTATAATATAATATATAATACATCTAATGCTCTACAATTCTATCTTATTTTTACAATAATTATAACTTTTTTAAAAAATCATTCTTCTTATTTATATTCTTCATGTTTTTCGGCATCCCATCATATGTTTATAGGTACACCTCTGTACATCAGACAAATCTGTGTATACACTTTTTTCTTATATGGCAATCTTATTGTATTCCTATTTCTGATGTAATGTACATCACTATTTACAGTAATTTTATTCAAAAAATATTAAGACATTTTGTTATTGCGAATTTTGTGTACAAATATGAGAAAGTCGGAAATAGGTATTTTTTTATTTTCATCCAATTTTTGACAATACTAACAACATACGAAAAAACTATATATCTATAAATTTACGCACATACCATTACTGCGATATATTAGAATTCATTCATTCATTCGCAAAGCAATATAGACATATTATCAGATTAAATAACCAGATAAAATAATCTTCCTGTGTGATTATGCCTTTGTACATTATAGTCTTATTGTATTATATATACGAATTGCTTCGTCCAAACGGCTGCATGACCACTTGAGCAGACAAAGCATGTACTTACTGCAACTAGACTAAAATATATGACATAGAAATGACATGTAATTATAAACAACGAATGCTTAGAACAATTGAACGAGTTTGTGTATTTGGGAAGTATGTTTAGTAGAGACGGCAAGGCTGAGAATGATATCGAAAGGAGAGTAACTGCGGGAAACAAAGTTAATGGTGCACTAAATGCAATTATGGCCAATAAGAATCTGTCAAAAGAAGCAAGACTAGCGGTGCATAATGGCGTTCTAGTGCCAACCCTTATGTATGGAAGTGAAGCCTGGAATTGGCAAAAGAGGAATAAAAGTAGACTGAATGCGGTCACTAAGAGGCTTGTGTGGAACATCTTTGGTCGATAGAGTTAGGAATGAACAAATTAGAAGTGAATGCAATGCTTGCTGTAGTATGGTGGATAAAATAAAGAAAGGAGTGCTGGGATGGTTTGGTCATGTGGAACGTATGAACGAGGAGAGGATGGTTAAGAAAATATATGAGACGAATGTTGAAGGCAACAGGAATAGAGGGCGTCCGCGAAAGACCTGGCACGATCAGGTACTACAAGCATTTGAGGATGGCCCTGTTAAAAGCCGCAACAACCGTAGAACGTGAATGAGAAGATGTATGAATGTGGCCGAAGCAAAAGTGGTGTGCCAGGATAGAAGAGTGTGGAGTTCAATCCTCTCTGCCTACCCCTGCGGGGAAACGGCGTGATGGTTAGTTAGTTAGTTAGTTAGTTTTAGAAATATGTGATGAAATATTGTACATCATAATTATATTAAAAACGATAACTTTGTTTCTTTTCACTATTTATAAATAACGATTAGAACGTTTTCCATGTTAACGCATCATCTATAGTAATGTTACTAATACTAAACTTAAGACTAAAGGATGGCGTGAGGGGTGCGGTCTTTAGACAGACTGGAAGAAAGATAAAAGAGAAGAAGATAGAGACAAAGATAGAAGAACACAAGAGACGAATAAAAAATATAACCATTATTCAGAAATGGCAGACCACGCGAGAACGGAAGGTCATTGTATCCACATAGTAATAGCGTAGATTTAATAAAAATTTGTAAAAAAGAAAGAAACTAGTTATTTTAGAAAACGTAGCCATTAATAGTTTAGGGGTTTGGGGTGCTTTGGAGCAGCTGCTCTTAGGTCACCACCGTCATGTGACGGGAAAGCTCCAAGGGCGTAGAATGTTTGATGATTTATTATCTCGATAAAGCAAGTACAAGTTGTACACGAGTACGATTACAAAGACAATAATAGATAATCGAAGGGCGACAGCCTCCGGCCACCCGCCGGAGGTCGATGAAAGACTGACATGACCACGTAGGGTGTGGGCCGCTTTTTACATGATTTACGAACAAAGGAGTTTCCTGAAGTGCCGCTGTGTGTGTGCGGAGAAATCGTCGGAAATGCTGATGGTGCAATGAACTGCAGGCCTCGCGTGTGCCTTACTCGTGCCTCGATTTACTTATGTGGCATTCCTTGCCACTGTGTATGTGCGTGGCCTAGATTGGTGGTTGATATATTGTGGTATGAGTTCCATAAGTATTTTGTGAAGGTGTTGATATGACTGCTCGTGCCTCGATCTGCTTATGTGGCATTTTCGCCACTGTGTGTGTGTGGCCTCGATTGGTGGTTCATGTATTGTGGTGTGAATTCCACAATAGTAACAAAAATATTATTAATATTCAAGGACCTTCTACTATGTCTTCCCTTCTGCGCTTAATGACCACGCCCACATTCTCACCCGACTCCAATTTCCACCCCACCACTCCCGCTTTTGGTATTAGTAAGTTTGGTATTAGTAATAATATTACTGAAGATGATGCGTTAGCATTGAAAACGTTCTAATCTAATCTAACAAATGGTTATCTTTTAAATTTATTTTCATGTCATTGTCATAATTTGACTGTCTATACTTCGATTTTTGAATTAAATTTGTTAGTATACAATTGTATTCTGACGAAGTGGCCATGGGCTCTGAAAGGTGTTGATATTTTCAATACAAAAGTTGTGAAAACTAATTTAATTTTTATTAATTTATATATTTTAAAAGAATTTAAAAAGGCCTTTCACAAAGTTATTTTTCAATTTTTTAAATATTTTTTTTTGTTATAATTTAGACGACAATATGTTACACCATAATGCATAAAATTTATGGTCGCGTCATGATCGTGTTTGTGCTAAAATAAATAAAATAAATCAGATAGTACCTACCCAACATAAAAACACATTCTCGCAACCTTTTTGCTACTACTCGCTAACATAAATATACAACAAGCGTGTGTTACATTTTACCAGGAATTTTCCCGGATATCTAAAAATAAAAACTACCCTAGTTCTGAAAAAAAAAACAGTTAGACATTATTGCGTTACGGCTTTTGTTTCAAACCCACGCATGATTTTTCGCTACGATGGATGTACAGGGTCGGATTCGAATCACACGCCATTTTTATTTTGCCGTATAGTTGGCGCTGCAAAAATTTCCCGTGGGCTTTGGCAAGCAAAGCGGGGATTAAAGGCGTTGGAAAATTGTGGCGGAATATAAATATGACGCACAAAACAAATATTAGAATTACCGTCAAGTGTTAAAAAAGTGGAAGGTACTAATCAAAAGGCACTTTGAGGCAACATTTATCAAAGTTGTACGAAAAACACCTACGAAAATGCATTTCGAAAATATCAATTGACGAGGCCTGTAAAATAATGTTGAAAAAATTCATTTTTAAGATGATATTATGATTGCGCAGTACACTTTTAACTCCCTTTATATTAAACTCGTGGCGTCTGCTTGTTGCCGAAAAAACATTGGATCGATTTTTAACCCCTTTCCCGTGATCCACTCGAGCTGAAACTTTGCAAGCAGACTCGTGGCGATGATCAAGAAGATCTATCAAATTTTCGTTAAAAAAAAGGATAATTTTTTGGATTTCTTAAATTTTGAATGTTTTTCTCAACGCGTCTGGTAGACGCAAAACCTTATTATAGTATAATTTTGGAATTTTTTTATTACTCCCTTTCGTAGCGTCGCCCGACCGAAGCCCAACGCGTAGGTGAAGCGCCAAACCAGTTTCCACTAGTAAAGGAGAAAGGGAGTGTAATAAAAACTTGGTTTTTATAGGTAACTTTTTTAATGATAAAAAAATACTGTTATGCCTTCTCTACCTCTCTAGCTTGTTGACGCAAATGCCTAGATATCAAATTTCTTCACGATATCAATATTAACGAGGCTAAAAAGAATCACGCACTCGTGTCAAGTGACAGTTGTTTGAAATGTTCACAATACTACCGAAGATTCCAGAAGAACCTAGCGTAATCTACAGCTTTCGAGAGACGCCTCCAAAGTTCCGGGAACTTCTGGAAATTACGAGAACTTGCGAGAAAACACTATATAAAGTCTCTAAGGTGCGAAAAATTCAACGTTTTCGGGTATAAATAAACGAATCCAGGCTGCGGAGGGCCATTGTTATTTTGACGTTTCCAAAAACGCGGCTCTAGCGGCGAATCACGAAACGAAAACAGTGTTACCATCAGGCGTGTGAATTAAGCGTCGGTTAAATAAGTGAAGTACTTACCCGTACGCGATATTTGAGCGATATTCTGGAAAAAGTTCTTACGCAGCGAAATAAACCGGAGCGAATAGTAATACGTGCTGAAATTGGACGGATTGTTCCAGTGATTAGTGAATAAAGTGTCTATTTACGAGTGATAAATTTGCGAAACAGTTTAATTTGGATAATAGCATTAAGTTAAATAGTGTTAAGAGACTTTGTACGTTTGTTTAATTAATTAAACAGTAATTAATAAATCCATTATTAAATTCCAGCGTTTTCCATTAATTCATTCTACAGCCACGATACGTGAAAATATTAAATAATAATGTGGATTGTCCTAATCATGGATTCATTTTAATATACCAACCCGTCGATCACGACGTACAACACTTTTCCGACTCAAAAAATATAAAACTCAGTCCGCAAAAAATTAACTTATCAGTAAAATCATAAACTTACTAGCTGGTAAGCAAGCTTTGCCGATTGCTTTCTGCTAGGCCCTGCGGGCGGCTATTTCCTTCGCTTTTAATGCAGCATGTAGCAATTATGTTTGCTACATGCCGGGCCCTGCGGGAGCCTACGTCAGCCGCTTCGCGGCCAATTATGTCTGCTACGCGGCAAGATTCAATACGGAAAATAAAATTTACAAAATATCAAGAAAAGGGAAGTGGTCCACAATAGCACAACATATTTAAGTCTGATCTTATTAACGAATGACGAAATATTCTAACAGAAGTTGATAATGGAATAACATTCCGGAGATAAATCGTAAATATCTTTATAGGATCGTAAATAGTTTGATTGATTGCCCCCAGATTATTAGTCTGATCGACTTATATGCCCCATCGAGGTCATCAAGATACAGTGCATTGTTCTATTATAGTGGAAATGTCAGAACTAATGCATTAGCAAACTCTGTAATTCCCAGATTACACTCATTAGGGAATGGGCATGCAGAGGCGCCTGACATTTTTGCTGATAGTATAACTGTTTATAGGACAAAGCTGATACAATTGTTTACATCCCAACGAAATGGAAATGGACAATAAATCTTTCTATTTTACCTTTAACTATTATTATTTGTACCTTTAACTTTATTATTATTTTATCTTTTATGTTTTTATGTTTTTCTTATGTTTTTCTGTATTATTATTATTATTACCTTTTAACTATTATTATTGTAACTTTTAACAGTATTATTATTATTTTAACTGTCTTATGTTATTTAAAAAAAAATTATTCTGTATATTGTAAAAGCCCACAAGGGCGTTAAATAAATAAATAAATAAATAAATAAAAGTAATGTCTATGGTAGCTGTCAGTGACAGACAAAACATATGTATATTTAAAAAATAAATCAATTTGTAGGCCGTTTCACAATTGTGAATACTGAAAATGATTATTTATGTCAATCATGTTCAACTAAAACGTGATAGCCATTTACTTTTCAAAGTATAAATACGGAGAAAAAATTTACAATAAGCTCACTTTGCAGTTTTAAAAAAATAAAGTATACTAATCTTTATTCAAACACGTAAAATGAATGTATAAAAATATATTATTGAAGCAAATATAATGCAAAATATTAAAAAAAAAGCGTGAAATACGTAACAAAACATACTTACGTCAAACATCAAAAAGCGGTATTGCCAGCACAACATATTTTCCTATCTCGCAGTTGTCTATTTTCTATGACAGTAAAAACACGGATTTTTATAATATTCCACGAAAATATTTACAAGACAACGATTAATTTCCGATAGTTTAATATAATTTGAATGTTTTTAATATCAGTTTGTTCGTATACCGATATTTTTAAATCTTTTTAACTAACTAAACTAACTAACCATCACGCCGTTTCCCTGCAGGGGTAGGCAGAGAGGATTGAACGCCACACTCTTCTATCCTGGCACACCACTTTTGCTTCGGCCATATTCATACATCTTCTCATACACGTTCTACGGTTGTTGCGGCTTTTAACAGGGCCATCCTCAAATACTTGTAGTACCTGATCGTGCCAGGTCTTTCGCGGACGCCCTCTATTCCTGTTGCCTTCAACATTCGACTCATATATTTTCTTAACCATCTTTTCCTCGTTCATACGTTCCACATGACCAAACCATCTCAGCACTCCTTTCTTTATTCTATCTACCACACTACAGCTAGCATTGCATTCACTTCTAATTTGTTCATTCCTCACTCTATCGACCAAAGATTTTCCACACAAGCGTCTTAGTGACCGCATTTCCACCGCATTCAGTCTACTTTCATTCCTCTTTTGCGAATTCCAGGCTTCACTTCCATACATAAGGGTTGGCACTAGAACGCCATTATGTACCGCTAGTCTTGCTTCTTTTGACAGATTCTTATTGGCCATAATTGCATTTAGTGCACCATTAACTTTGTTTCCCGCAGTTACTCTCCTTTCGATATCATTCTCAGCCTTGCCGTCTCTACTAAACAACTGGCGACAGAAAAATCCTACGTCGGCGACCATTGTGACCTAAATACCCTTAACGGTGACTTGTTCTCAGAAAAAAAGTATATTCTTAGGCAAAAACTTAAAATAATGAATCCATATGCTTAAAACGTACACGTAAACTCACACACACACACATATACAGAATATTTTTTTCACATTACATTTAAGTAAGTCATTTTATAGATATTTTTGTAAGCGACTAATAGATGTAAGGAGCAGATATTTTTCAAATGTTTCGAACTTTTTCTTTGTAAAACATTTTCATGCATTGTAAACTTTAATTCAAATGAATGAAAAAAAGATTAGTGAGTAATGGTTTTATGATAAAGAAATAATAAATAATGTGTTTTATTTCTAAAATAAATTACACATAATGTTAAGCACAAAATTAAGTATATCTCAAATCAACAAATACAATTAAGGAATGTGTTGTAGATAACAGGTTGTACAACGAGTTTCAAGGTCAACGAAGTGTATCTATAAGCAGTGCTTTTGTATAATATAATTTTGTCTACGATGAGCATGTATTGCACGCGACCGCCAACCAAATAAATAAATAAAAATTGTTAAAACCATTTATTTATTGAAAAAATTCAACATGTTTCGAAGCCAATGGCTTCTTCGTCAGGATAACAAAAATAATATTTAAAAATCGAAGTATAGATCAAAATATTAAAAAGTTATATATGGAAAATGATACTATAAAGTACCTAATTAACATGAAAATAAATTTGAAAGATAACTATTTGCAAAAAGGACCTGATTATTTATAATATTCAATTTACTATTTACACTCTTTCTTATTTCCAAAATTTCTAATTTATCAAATTGTGATTCTGTATAATTTGTACGTAAAATTTGTAAACCCTTATTAATATCAAAAGAATGATCCATAGCCAAAAGATGGCTAGAAAATTCAGAATAATTATTACTTTTTAATCACCTTAAGTGTTCCTTAACTCTAATTTCAAAATTTCTACACGTTTTTCCTATATAAAAATAATCACAATCATTACAAATTAATTTATAAACACCCGATTTTTTAAAAAATTATTCTTATCTTTATTATTTAATATGTATTTTTTAAATTTATTGTTAGTATAAAAAGCTTATTTATTATAAATGGTTATCTGGGCGGTCGGTTTATTTATGTTTACTTATTTATTTTATTTCAACGGCTAACACCATTTACAGTAAAAAATATCTTATATATATAACTAGATAACACAGTGTATAATAATTAAATAAACATATTATTTAAGTTAATATATTTAATTCTCGTATTGTACACGTACAAGAGACAAATCAACTTTATCTGTTAGGAATGTCATCTGAAGGGGATGGAATTTGTTGGATTGTATATTCCTGATGTCCTAATAATTAACACCACAGACCCCCCCCCCCCCTCATCAACCCCTCATACTTCACTTCACCGTAACACACTTGCATGGTTTAACTTTTTCAATTTTTAGTACACAAACAATCCTGATGAAGAGAACATTGTTCTCGAAACATGTAGATTGTACAATCTAATAGAGTGGTGAAAACAGAGCGATTTGTGTTTTATTTTAATATTAATGACACCACAATGTTCAAGCCTTCTTTCAGAAGAACAATTGAAACACTTTAATTTTTCAGAATATTTTGAGTTAGTTCAAATCTTTCAGAACAGTGCTGGATTTATGTCACAGAGACATTATTAATCAATTAGTGTATATTATAGATAATATATCTATAATATACACTAATTGATTAATAATGTCTCTGTGACATAAATCCAGCACTGTTCTGAAAGATTTGAACAAACTCAAAATATTCTGAATCGTAAATACTGGTCAAAAAAGGAATTTAACAAAAATTGGAAATAATATTTCCTGGCGTATCCTAGTGTAATGCAAGTATTCGGATGAATTTCATTACACATAATAAAAGTATATTGCTCCCTAAATTCCGTAAAATCAATTGTAGATTTTCTCATTAGCGACATCTGTGGGGATTTAGGGGAATGAAAATGGCTTTGTACAGGCCGCATGGAAAAGGCGCTTACAACTCATATATGAAAGCTTCACGCAATTTGAACATATATACAACTTCCAAAAAATGAATAAGCATGGTATATTCTATCATGGGTGGAAATGGCGAATGTTACAATTGTGTAAAGTGATCACTTAAGCCTACCAAAAGACAGGTCATAAGTCCTGTTACACCCAAATGACTTCTATACCTACTTTCCCATAATTAATACAGTTTCGTCTCTGTGAGATATCTATAATATACACTAACTTTAATTTTTTATCATTTCATTCTTAAGTATCTACTTATTACTTATTATTATTATTTGCTTTTACTTTTTACTTTTTGTAACATTTAATATTGTTGATATTCTTTCATTTCTTGTAATTTTATTAGTATGTACTTAGATGCCACTTGAGAATTTTGTATTTTATATTATATAAAAGCCCAGTTCGGGCATGTATTATTGATAAATAAATAAATACATCCTACATTTGTGATTCCGGCTCTTGTACATTTCTCTATTTATATTTTCTGTCACCACCTCCGTGCCATCTGTTGATACACTACAGCAACAGAGTCCCACTTCAAACATTTTAATGGGCTGGGGGATGTAATCATAAGCGACTTTGACATTTATTTTTCTGACTTTGAAAAACAATCCACCCCTACAACAGCAAGTGGTCCCACGCGGTTTGCCAACTGCTGTGTCGTGTCGGATACGAGAATAATTAGCAATATTCTGAATGAGAACGGTCATGTAAATTTGATTCGAACTCAAGGGATGAACTTAAGGGTAGGTTTTTAGAACTCAATAATTGTATGAAAAAAATGTTTCTCGTATTTATATTAAATGCAACTTTGTAACTGTCATCTCTATTGAAATTGGGATGTTTGTATATTTCAATGGACTCCCTCACTAATCTGGGTATAAGGTACGGTTCTGTTGATAAGATTTTTGCCTTGTCAATTCGCTTCGCAGAGATTCGCTTCTCGGTAATACATACGGTGCGTATAAAATATCCGAAATTACAGTTAAATATGTCTAACGACCGTAAAAACAACCTTATTTAAAAATTGGGATTCTCTTTTCCTTCTTGTGTTTTATTCTTTCGATGGAAGTGTGTTGTCTTCACTTTATTTTTTACGATCGGAATAGCTCTACAGTAGACCACTGTCCCAAGTTCTCCTGCCGTAATGTTTCACTAAATGTTTCTAGAATATTTCACACACTCATTATCCAGTTGGTAATTCGCACTATTATCTCTAGTCACTTGTCCACATCGCATCGATCACTTTCATGAATATTCCGTTCGATTTTCGTGCAAAGGTACTTCGCCCGATGTTTATCACTCGGTTAAACACGCGCCGCCCACACTGCTTCGCCGTTTTATCGCTGGTAGTGTAAAACTCGTCAAACGTCAGTGACTCCCAGTCATGTTGGTTTTCGAATGTTCGAGACCGTTCTACACATTTGAAGTACGTATTCCCTCGACATTTTCAGTGTTTGCGAGAGCGTCCTAGGTGATTCCAGATCTCGTTACAAGATATATTTTTTCCGTGTGTATTTCTGAGTGATTCACCTGTTTTATTTACGCAAGCATTCTAAATTAGAGGTAGGCTTCGTGAAACTTCATTACATATTACTGTCATTGAGTGTTTCCTTGTACGTTTAACAATTTGTAAAGAACCCGAGGGGAGAAACGAACGAAGCGTAACATCGCCGTACCTTGGTCCACCGTAGTCTAAATTGGTTCAGGTATTACGGGAACCGCATTGTGCTCCATCTATTATTCTTCCACCCTTACAAAGGGAGAATGGAGACCATTACGTGGACAATTTTACCACCCCCTGCTTCTAAAGGCTTTCCCGGGGGGTGACCATTGTTCACGCGGCACACTTTCCCTTTCTTGCGCAACTTTTACTCGGTAAGGGACGTTAAGGACAGTCACCCACATATCACTACTAGGCCGTGCTTTACCGGTTTCAGGTTATATAATTTACAGAGCAATGAATGAACACGCTGGAAATTAATAAAAGTGACTTTAAAAAAATTAAGGAAATTAATAAAACTATTAAACTTAACGCTATTTATTCATTTTTTTATCTAAATGGTTTACAAACAATTAAAAATACATAACATGATATAGATAATACAATTATAATTCAATTAGTTTTTTATCACTTAAATGTGAACAAAGCTAACATAGAGATAAAATAAAGGCTAAAACATATACAAGAAAGAACAGAAAAAAGTGATTTTATAGAGTGACGTTGAATATACAATATATATATATATATAAATATATATATATATATGAGTGTATATATATGTATATGTATATGTGTATGTACGTGTATATATGTATGTATATATATATGTATGTATGTATGCATGTAAAAGTGATTTTATAGAGTGACGTTGAATATAAAATATATATATATATATATATAATATATATACTATATATATAGTGGTAACAAAAGGAACCTTCGGACGCCCCCCCCTTTCGCGTTTTCTGTAAATGGTCTCCGTGAGAAGACAAGGCGCGCCGTTTCGCACTGTCTCACGTGCATTGTCATGCTGAAAAAGGCCTCAAAGTTACGGACTAGCCGTACTTGTTCGCGGGTGACATGCAAGTCTCCCACCAATAAGGCCCGGTTGTTTCAAATTCGATCAAAGTAAGCGTAGAGTTTAAACTGAAATTTTACGTTCTCCACCAATCAGACGATCCGTTTTCGTAAAAATCTATGCTTTTATCGACCGCTTACTTTGATCGAACTTGAAACAACCGGGCCTAAGGCTGTCATACTTCGAGTTCAGTTCAGTGTAACTAAATTGTCGCCATGTTCCATGTGTCAGTTGCGAGCGAAACTAACGCCATCTCTGATTCGAATTATGAAGTTCAATTTATTTGCCCTCAAATTGTGCTGATACTGGCGTCCTCTATGGTATCGAAACTCGCTTGACTATATATATATCTGTGTATATGTATATGTATATGTGTATGTATGTGTATATATGTATGTATATATATATATATGTATGTATGTATGTATATATGTGTGTATGTATATGTGTATATGTATATTTTTAGATATAAATTCATAATATGTATGCATTGAATATAAAGTTTGTAATATACATATTATGTAATAAATAAAAATTGAATTGAATTGAATTGAATTGAAATAAAGAGACTAAAGAGCTAATTTCACAAGTTTGGTAATAGTTCTCTTATATTCTTGGAAACTGGAATATGTCAATGAGGACATTATGGTTATTTTCTATCTTGTTGTATGACCTCAACATTCTAGATAAAGAATTAAAGTGGGCCATATTGTTATTGTAAGTTGAAAGAGAAAATGTATTATGTGTCCTAAGTCGGCGACTAGGAACATTCAAAGTTATTTTTTCTACACAAAATTCTGAATCAATATTACCATGTATTATATTATATAGGTATATTAACTCAGCAATTAGTCTTCTAACTTCCAATTTATTCTTTAAATTACACTATTTCGCAATACATCACTCGTAAACAAACACTTTAAAATCGCTGAAACCCATTATTTAACATTCACTAGAAAATTCCATCCAGTTTAGATGGCATGGGCACATAAGACGGAGTCCACCAGACCACACAGTGAAGCAGGCAATGTCTATGGAGCTTCATCGACAGTCATCCAGAGGAAGACCAAAGAACTCCTGGATCACTCAATGCTCCAAAATACTACAGAGAAACGGCCTGGAGGAAAGCGATGCCCAGAACCGAAGACGATACAGCCTGAAAACGAGAAGAGCCGACCCCAACAGTCTACCTAGGCAATGAGTTGGGCAAGGTTGAAGAGATTCCATCCAGTTTCCGCTCGCAGTAATCGCTCCGATATATGTCTCCTTTTGGGGTAAGAACTTCGATTGTTCGCTCATTTATCGCTCCGAATGGCCACCCCGGCCGTCACGGCTTGCAGCCGATTTCGCAGTGTTTTCGCCTGTCAAACGCGATTACGACAACAAGTCTTCTACCGCAGCCGGCGCTCCTATTTATATCTGAAAATGTTGTTATCGAACCTTCTAGAGCTTTCCGGATTTTCCAGAACGTTTCCGCGGCTTCTAGGCTTTTCTAGTTTTTTCTCGAATATTTCAGGTGCCTCTCGAAGGCTGCAGATTACTCTAGGCCGTTCTCGATTTTTCTGTAGTGTTGTGACGTATGACAGGAGGGCGTAATTCTTTTTAGCATCTCGTTACATTATATAAAATGATGGGTATAAAATCAAAGATTACAATATCCCCCACTGAGGTGTTCCTGAGATATGTAAATACAAAAAAAAAACTGTCACTTCTCAAAGAAATTTCTATGAAATCTATAAAACCTATATCTTAAAACACGGTGAATATAAGGAGGTTTAAACAAAATTGAAAAATTTTTATTGTAAAAACTTTTAAATGACTAGATGGAATGCAATATATTTGAGTGAAATCATGTATTAGCCCACACAACATTATGTGTGGAACTAAATAAATTAAATAAATAAATAAATAATTTAATTCATTAAATTAATTAATTAAATTAAATTTATTTGATTTAACATTGTTATTACCTATATGAAAAAATGTCTTTTTTCATAGTGATTCTTTATAATTGTCTTTACTTAATTTGGGATATAATTAGCAAAAGTTTGTTTTTTAAACACTCTGTCACAGGGTATATATTTTTGTTCATCTCTTTTTTATGAGAGACAGGGAGAGGAATTGGATCAGAGCAGAACTATGTCCCCCTTGCGTCTATTTAAGGCACATTTTACTGCAGTTAAAGTACTTATTCTTGCGTAATGGAATCCCCTAGTAAACAAAACAACACATATTTTAAAAGATACAGTTTTATAAATTTCATATGTATGTATATGTGTACATTTGTAAGTGATCATGCATGCTGATATATATTTACATATATAATTTACACTGCTTATGTGAGATCTGTGGGAAGCGAAAGAGGGTGAGTACCAATCAACTACTTAGATGCAAGGGATATTCGAGCTGTCAGTTAGTTAAAATGTCAGTTATATAATATATCATGCCAGGGACCTGGTGTGGAAGATGGTGTGGTAGCGTATAGATCAAATACCTACAGCCACCATATAATCAATAAATCACTTCTTCTTCTTTTGGTGTCATGTCAGGTCCCCCCAACGTTGACTATCACCCGAGAGAAAGCGTCCCTGTCCTGGGCAGCACGAAACAGCTCTCCAACACTTCTAATGCCCGTCCAGTCGCGTATATTGCGGAGCCAGGAAATTTGTCTCCTTCCAACACCTCTACGACCCTCTATCTTGCCCATAAGAATCAGGTGGAGCAATTCATATTTTTCTCCTCTGAGCACATGACCCAAATACGATACCTTTCGGATTTTGATATTTGTCAGCAACTCTCTATTCACTCTAGCTCTTTGAAGAACTCTTGTGTTGCTGACCATATCCGTCCAGGGTATCCGGAGCATTCTCCGATGTATCCACATTTCGAACGCCTCCAGCCGGTTCATGCTACTCACTTTGAGGGTCCACGATTCCACTCCGTACAGCAGGACTGACCATATATAACATTTGACCAGTCGCTGTCGAAGTTTCAGGTTAAGATTGTCATCGCAGAATATCTGTCTCATTTTGTTAAAAGCAGCTCGCGATGCTTCAATTCTGCATTTGACTTCGGTTTCTGGGTCGAGGTCTTCCGCTAGGATACTTCCAAGGTATTTAAACTTTGTCACTCTCTCTATACCAGCCCCATTCAATGTGAGGCGTGCTCCCGTGTGATCTTGCCTACTAAACACCATGAACTTTGTTTTACTCACGTTCATGTTAAGACCCAGTCTCACACCAGCCTCATTAATTCTGTTTACGAGTGTTTGTAAGTCTTCCATACTATCTGCCAGAATGACTGTATCATCCGTATACCTGATATTATTGACGTGTACACCGTTAATAATAATAATAAATCACTAATTGTATAGTATTTGACCTTTAGTAATAGTAATGTAAAATAAATAGCATAGTAAAATACCATTAAAATAACAAATATTAGTTAAGTAAACAGCATGTATGGCACAGAATTTTCACGGCATTGAATTCAATACGTGTTCTCGCAACATTTCTAAGCTCGGCTATTATTGGCTATTGATGAAAGTATTCCAACCCCCATTCGAGGGGGTCGCGCATGAATGAAAGTGGTTCAATTCTGAGTTGATGCGCCTTTTCATCCCTAGCCATACAGCGTAATATGGAGGCTGAATAGATTTATAGGTTCCGCGAGTCAGTACTGTAATGATTATATCTACAGAATCCTTTCAGATGGAACACCCTGTAGAGATGAGATACGAGATGATAGCGTGGGATGCGCGGTACAGAATGTTCAGCTTAAAAATAGCGGAGAGAACCTACGCGTTGTACATATTTACCAGCTGTGCCCGCGCGGCTTCGCTCGCATAGATTTTTAGTACACCGTTTGGATCGTTATAGAACTTTCGCGAATCTGCTAGACACACCGACACATTTCGCCACTCAGTTTAGAACCTTATAGAACTTTCGAGAATTTTCTAGAACCTTCTCCTTCCAGAACTTTCTGGAGTAGGTTTTTCCGGAACCTTTTAAACTCACCAACACAGTCGGCGCGCCTATTTTGAAACAATCTGAAGCATTTTCGGCCTTCCCGTAACAAAACAACGTGCTAGAAAGCACATTTTCGTCACCCACTCCACCCACGTACAGCCACCCCCACCAAACTCACATATTTTCGATGTGACACCAAGGGCTATCCACCACCATAACAACCGGTGGGTGGTTGTGGCTGGTTGTGGAGAAAACTTGGCGGGTAGGGAAACACGGGTTTCTTTTTATATATATATATTGATTTTAAAAATGCGCGAAATTTAAAAATATGCGAATACTACTCTTAAATACACAAACTCATCTACTTGTTCCAAACATTCATTGCCTACTAGTATTTCACACGTTGTCTTACTTTCCCCCTTCTCGAATACCATCACTTTTGACTTTTTTACATTCATAATAAGGTCACTTTCCTTGCATACATCATACATCCTGCTCACTAGACTTTGTAAGTCTTGTTCGCTATTTGCCATTAATACTGCATCATTCGCGTACAGTAAACAGCATACCATCAAATCACTCTTTTTCGATCATTCATACATCCCACACAAAAAGAAAATAAGTATGATTATTTTACTAAATTAATGATTTTATTTTAGTTAAGTGTATCCTATCCAATTATACATATTTTTCCAAGAACCGTAAATACGATCCAGTCTTCGACTTTGTGCTCTCTACCGCGAAGCCAGCGACCGAAACGAAATTAGCCGCCCTAATTAGAAATATTCGTTAAACCACTCTCGTAAATTTTAAAATTAAATCTCGGGTTACTTTTATTAAGGGAGAGATGGTAAAAAAATGTACCTAATACTAAACCATGTACAAATTAAGTCCCTGTGACAAAAATCCAGTTCAGATTTCTGAAAAATTTGCACAAATTCAAAATATATTTATTTAATTTATTCGGAAAAACAACAATTTACAATAATGAAGTAAATACAAAAAATGGTATCTAAATATAAAAGCCTATGATAGTTTTCACTGGTAGTAATAGTGTATCGTATTTTCATGGTATATACAGGGTTATTTGGAAAACATTAATAATCTCGCAGGATTATATTCCTGTCTTGATTATGAGTCGAAAATGTTCAAGCTATCATGACCTAATATCAATAGTTATGGAGATATGCGACATCAAAGTTTGCAATTTTTTTTCAATATTTCTGACTTATTTTTTACGCGTCTGGTAGACGCGAAACCAGATTATAGTATAATTTTGGATTTTTGTATTTTTTTTATAACTCCCTTTCGTAGCGTCGCCCGACCGAAGCCCAACGCGTAGGTTAAGCGAAAAAAAAAAATGTTTCAACTAGTAAATGAGAAAGGGAGTATGATAAAAACTTGGTTTTTATCGGTTACTTTTATATACAGGAATTATCCGATTACATTCTCCCTACCGCCTCGATAATTGACGGCCTATTATTACCCGTATTACCACCGGCCACTTAGCGGAGCCGCTGCGACACTCAGGTCCTGTGGTGCGTCGGGCAGAGGAATATCGCGAGAGGTCGCTCTCCGCGCAGCTCGGCTGCCGACTTCGACACGGTATTTCAATCAGGGTAATGGGTATCGGGGCGGGAGGCCTTCTCCAAACATTGACCTTTAAATGTCAATAGTCTCTGGCATGATGGGCGCGGGGGGGCGTCGCACGCGCGTCTAAAATCAACATTTGCATGGCCAGTATACACATTATTTATGTACTTATTTATTTGGGCTTAAATTACTTATAGGCTTTTACAAAATATGCAAAATGTGAATAGAAAAAAATCACACAAGACAGATATGCAGTTAAAAAGATTCAAGTTCATATAATAGATTTGTGTAGTTTAAACAGGAAGAAAAAGGATAAGCATTTATTTATCCATTACCATTTAGTTGAGACGTAAAAAAATGTTTCAATTTAGTCCTATACACCGGTGTTTCCCTAACTATGGGTCCCAAACTATGAGCGGATATTAGGTGGGTCGCAGTCACAACACTGCGCATCACGTCTCGTCCGGGTCGTGTGGTGTTTATGATAGATAAAGACTTGCATCCAGATATCAATGCAGTGTCTGCAATTTTCACTCATTTAACAGAGTTGAAAAATAACTTTAACGCCAACTTCGAAGAAGAGATCAAAAAGTTCAACAGGGTAAACTGGAAATGTCAACAAAAGCAAGTGAAGAGCTTATCGATTTATCAGAAGATACATCGCTGAAAAGTACTTTTAGTCGCAAGCAATTAGCAAAATTTTGGCTTTCAGTTGCTGATACTTATCCTCGCTTGTTTGACGAAGCGATAAAAGTCCTCCTCCCCTTCACTACTTCATGTGAAGTGGAATTTTCTGCCATGGTTTCTATTAAAACTAAATACAGAAATAAATTGGACGTATCGAATTCTCTGCGATTAAAAGAGACTAAAATTTAAGTCATCGCTAATGAAATTATGACAAAAAATTGGCAACAAATTGATCCTTCCCGTTAAAATCTTTTTCTTCTTCTTCATCAGCCTTCGTCTTTCCACTGCTGGATATAGGCCTCTTCCCTATTTTCCATTCTTCCCTGTTGTTGGCTAATTGTAGCCATTTCTTTCCTCCCACAGCGACAATATCATCGGTCCTTCTCTTTCGAAGTCTTCCGACGCCTCTTTTATTTTCCCAAGGTCTTCATTTCAGAACTCTGGGAGGCCATCTTGTAGTATCCTGTCTTACAACGTGTCCTGCCCATTGGCATTTTAGCTTCGCTACACGATCCATGATATCCACTACTCTAGTTCTGCGCCTAATTTCGTCGTTTCTAATCTCTTAGGCTTACTCCAAGCATGGATCTCTCCATGGATCGTTGCGTGCATTTGAGCTTTTCTACACTTTTCTTTGTAAGGGCCATAGTCTCCAATCCATACGTCGTCACTGGCAGTATGCACGATTCAAAGGCTTTTCTTTTTAGGCTAATTAGGATCTCTTTGTTCTCGAAGATATGTTTGAGTTTTCCAAAAGCAGCCCAGCTCATTCCTATTCGTCTTGGCAATTCTGCTGTTTGGTTCTCTTTGTTCATTTTTATCTTGTATCCTAGGTATATTAATTACTCTTTAAATATTATTATCATTGATAGTGATGACTTTGTACTCTTCACATTAAAATATCACCCATTAACATTTTTCGTAATTAAAAATTTCGATTATATTTGGAGGTTTTTTTCTTAATTGAACAACCCTTCATATGGTTACAATATGAATCGGGAAAATGTGAGGCAGGAGGTAGTTCCCGAAAATGTATTTTTTTTTGGTGGGTCGCGGTCCTGTCAACTTTGGGAACCAATGCTATACACAGTTATACTATCGGCAAAAATTTCGATCATCATTCCCTGATGTGTGTGGTCAGAGGATTACAGAGTTTGCCAGTGCATTAGTTCTGACATTTCCTCTATAATATAATAATGCACTGTGTCTTAATGACCTCGATGGTGCACGCAAGTCGATCAGACTGACAATCTGGGGGCAATCAGTCATGTCATTTATGATCCTATACAGAAATATTAGGTCTGTCACGGTACGTCTCGCAGACAAGTTTAATAGTTCCAAACAACTAAGGAGATATTCATAATTGATGTCCTCCTAGCGTATATTTAATTCGTAATTAATAAATCTTAAGAACTTTTTTGGATTTGTTCAACTGCTGTTGAATAAGTATTATATTGAAAATTTGTTGACGGTAGGCTCAGCGCCGGTTGTATCAACTTGGATTATAGGTGTTGTGAACCGAAAATCTCATTTAGCCGGTGTGTATGTGGACTGCGCGTGATTTTCGACATGTGTCATCAAAATCGTTTTCAATCAAGATATATTATATACGTCTCACAGAGATGATGTTTTTTTTTATATCGGAAAGTAGGTATAGATAGAGTAGGTAGTTAAGGGCTTACGACCTGGCTTAAGTGATCACTTTACATAATATATATGTTTGCTGCACACCTTGTTTTATGTGTGAGTTGTATTTTTACTACCGACACCTGTGGTCGAAAATTTGTCATTCGCATAAACCAGTACAGATGTCGCCGTTGATAATGAGATAATAAAATTCTTTATAATTATTAAAAATAAACTTAGTTTTCACCACTTTTGTATTGAAAAATATCAACATGTTTCAGAGCCCATGGCCCCTTCAATCGTCAGGATACAATAGTATACGAAAAAATTAAATTGAAAATCATAATATATATAAATTATGTATGGAAAATGAATAATTATGAAGTACCTACTTAACATGAAAATAAATTTAAAAGATAACTATTTGTAAAAAGGACCTGGATATTAATGATATTCAATTTACCATTAAGACTTTTTCTTATCTTCAAAGTTTCTAATTTATCAAACTGTGATTCTGTATAATTTGTATGTAAAATTTGTAAACCCTTATTAATATGAAAATAATGATCCAAAGCCAAAAGATGGCTAGAAAATTCGGAATAATTATTCCTATTTAAACACCTTAAGTGTTCCTTAACTCTAACATCAAAATTTCTGCACGTTTTTCCTGTATAAAAATAATCACAATCATTACAGATTAAATTTTAAACACCCGATTTAAAAAAAAAATTGTACTTGTAAATATTATTTAATATGTGTTTTCTAAATTTATTATTAGTAAAGAAAGCTGTTTGAATGACAGTCATTATTATTATTAACATCGCACTAGAATACGGCTGAAAATATTGCAATTTCTAACTCCTTTATACACCAGTTTTTTAATATATTGAATATTTTGAGTAAAAAATAATAAAATTTTTCTGAAAATGGTTTTAATTCAATATTTCAAGTCTCCGCAATTCAAGAAACAGTACTATAGATTAGCGAAGGGAAAAACTTCATTTCAAAATGAAGACTACAACACACACACGTTCACCAGTTTGAAGACTACAAAGTGTACACTACAATTGTAGTAAAAACTACTTGAAGTGAAGCAATTGTAGTACTACGAAATAAAGTGAAGTAAATGAAGTGAAGTAATGAAGTAATTGTAGTATTAATGAAGTGAAGTAATGTAATGAAGTAATTGTAGTATTAATGAAGTGAAGTAATGAAATGAAGTAATAGTGAAGTAAATTTTCAAATGAAGTGAAGTATTTTTTTCCCAAATAAACATTTAGCTAAAAAAAAAAAAAAAGGTCAACGACAAAAATATTTAAATAAATGACGATATTTTCTCCAAAGTAACATTTGGCGACCTAAAAAAAAAAAGGTCGCCAGCCAGATTTCTTCGTTCGATTCCCAAAATTTTTCAAACCATGGAGGGGGGGGTTGTTTCAGTTTCCAGAGATTTCTTCATATATCTACATCAACTTTCCAAAAATTTCACGTAAAAAATACACTATTTAAAATGTGTTTCTCATACTTTCGATAACTTTGAAGTGTATGTACTTTGTAGTGTTCGCTTTGAAATGAAGTGTACTATTTGAAGTTTATACTTTCAATAACTTTGGTGTTTGTAGTTTGTAGTGTGCACTACACATCAAAATGTGCGAAGTGTGCGCATCAATGTAGTGTAGTACTACATTGTAGTAGTGAGTACAGAGCGGACCCATCACTACTATAGATACATCACCTATCCATATTTTCATGTATCCTGTGTTTCATTTGTCTCGGCGTTTGATTTCCGAATAAAATAATTGTACCTGTTGGATTTTTTATTTATTTTCATCCCCTTTCAACAATTTTCATCCCTGGTAAAAAAGTCACATTTAAGAGTTTTATATTTTGAAATCTCTCGTCTGTCTGACGTCATAAAAGTTGTTGAGCAGGACTCCGAGTGTCGTTTATGAAATTCACCCCGATGGACAAAATGTTCGGCCGCCCGACATGGGTTGCGATTGCTATGACGCGCGATCCCAAGGTAATATTTCAAGTAATAATATAAGATTTCTAGTAAAATCTTTACTCGGGACATGGACAATGTTATTTTATTTATTCATTGAAAAATACGACCACTTCAAAAACTGTAATAATAATGAGTTTATTCCAAAGTAATTTATTTATTTTATTTCTTTACGCCCATTAGGTATAGGCTTTTGCATAAAGAATGTAATATAAGATTCAAAAAGCACATACATTAAACAATACCGGAATAATCAAAGACTATGGTCCCGTTGTTCATACAATGGAAATAAGTATTTCACTATTTAATTTAATGTCCTGTTAATTTAATCTAACTACAATAATCGTAATCTAAATTAAACAAACCAAACCTAATAACCTAACCTAACCTCATATATTGCCTATGAAATGTCAAAATATGCAGTGCATTTTTCGAAATTTTAAAGTGTAATATCTTATTTAATACTTCCTTTTTAAACGTAAATTATTTTTCATTTTGTTATTAGCACATTCAATAATATAGTGAAATAATCATTTTCGTTGTATATGCAATGGGAATTATATTGGATTTAGCCAACAATATCTATATAGCACCAAAACATAACAATAGCAATGTGTATAGGCTTTTACATAAAAAATATAACATAAAATTAAAAAGAACATACATTAAACAATATAAGTTGTAAGTAGCAAAATATAAAAAGTATCAGGAATAGCACCAAAACATGTGTATAGAAATAAAAATATAAAGTACAGAGCAGCAATGGGTATGAAATATATATATATATATATATATATATATATATATTACCCACCATTACTAACAGTTGAGGTCAGTAACGAAGCAGTATTGCCTCTTTAAGTGTAAACTTTTCTTTCTCCAGATTGTCGTTTAAAATGTCAACCATACAACCATATTCATTACTAGTCCCCAATATTCTGTGTATCGCAGAATTTGATTGATAATTAGTATTGCAATTGTGGCAATCTCTATCAAGTCGAATGTGCAAGACACGGTCCGCCATACAAGTATTGTATCGAAGAGAATAACGCTATAGAACTCTCTGGAACGCGCTACGACACTCTGCAATTATCTGGAGTTATCTACAACATTCGGGACAACACGATTGGAAGCCTTTCGAGAGATGTTTTATAAGTACCCGTGTTAGGGAAAGAAATGATTTAAAAAACTAGCTGTAACCCGTCGAAAATGACGTTACTTTTACATGTCAGTTCCATAGGAATAATCATTTATTTATCAATTAATGTATATTATAGACATCTCACGGAGACGAAACTGTATTTCTTATGGGAAAGTAGGTGTAGAAGTCATTTGGGTGTACATAGGACTTATGACCTATCTTATGGTTGGCTTAAGTGATCACTTTACACAATGTAACATTCGCCATTTCCACCAATGATAGAATATACCATGCTTACTAATTTTTCGGAAGTTGTATATATGTTCAAATTGTGTGACAAGCTTTCACATATGTACAGGCCGCATGGAGAGGCGGTCACAACTCATATGTGAATTCTTGTCACACAATTTGAACATATGTACAACTTCCGAAAAATTAGTAAGCATGGTATATTCTATCATGGGTAGAAATGGCGAATGTTACATTGTGTAAAGTGATCACTTAAGCCAACCATAAGATAGGTCATAAGTCCTATGTACACCCAAATGACTTCTATACCTACTTTCCCATAAGAAATACAGTTTCGTCTCAGTGAGATATCTATAATATACATTAATTGATTAATAATGTCTCTGTGACATAATTCCAGCACTGTTCTGAAAGATTTTAACAAACTTAAAATAATCTGAATAATTTATTTATTTATATAAAAAATGAAAGAAAAGGAAAAAAATACTATAAAGAAAAAAAATTTCGTCGAAACTCTACGTAAAAAAATAATAATTCTATGTTAAAATTTTCTGATTCCATGACCGTGGACAGAGCAGAGTAGCGAGGTTTTTCACCATAATTTTGTTAATTTCCTTTAATAATTCATTTTTTGTTCACCCGCCATTTCTTTGACAGCTGTTCGGGTGTATTTTAATTGTACTTTAATTATTATTCTAATCGTATTACGCAACGAAACTCAATTATAAACATAATAAATTATTGATAAGGAAACTTGTACGTAGGCCTTTAATATTAATGTGTACAGTAATTTATTCCTACCTTGAATTTTCAAAACAATTCTTTTTAGTACTGGAATACAATTAAAAAAAGCGATTCTGCCGAAAGCAGTCGATCAATATGAAAATACATTGTAAGGAGATGCTAAAAATACGCCTCGGAGACCTAGACATTAACTAAGCACGACGACTAGACATATTTGAAAGAAAAATCTTACGACGAATATATGGACCTATTAATGACGGTCAGACATGGAGTAAAATATGGAATATCGAGCTCTATGATCTTTACCAGGACGTCAGTAGTCAAGTTAATCATTAAGATTAATAGATTGCGCTGGCTGGGACATCTACACCGTATGGGTGATCTGGCGCCCCCAAAAAGGGTGTTGTTTAATGACCCAATGGGTAGAAGAAGTGTCGGAAGACCAAAACTGTGGTGGTAAGATGACCCTGGGGCAGCAATACTGGAGAATGGTAGCCAGCGACAGAGCAGAATGGAGGACTTTCTTGGAGGCAGCTAGGACCCACCGAGGGTTGTAACGCTGAGGGCGGATGGAGATGCTAAAAATAATTACGCACTCCTGACGATTATCCCAACACTATCGAAAAACCGAGAACGGCCTAGGATGATCTATAATCTTCGAGAGGCGTCTGAAACATTCGAGAAACACCTAGAAAATCCTAGAATCTTCTCCTAAGCACTAGGACAACCCAGAAGGTTCGAGAGTATCAGCTTCAGGTATAAATAGAAGCGCCGACCGCAGCGGGCGAGTTGCTGTCACGTTGACAGTTCGTTACTGTGCGAAATCACTGCGAAGTGCGGCACAGGCGACGACCAGTCGTGAAATTATGAAACGAATAGTCGAGCGAAGGCGAAATAGACCGAGCGATTACTGCGAGTGCTTATTTAAGAGCGAAATAGTGTGATTTAAAGAAGAGCGTTAAGTTAATATTGTTAATATTGTTGACTTTGTAAATTGAATAGTTAATTAATCAATAATTTCAGCGTTTTCATTCATTCCTCTCGCAGCCACGGCACATGATAATATATTACAGTCAGATAATTCATAAAAAAGTGTACTCGTTTTATAGTAATGCAAACAAATGGTTTTCTACTGATGGTTTTCTGGGATAGTCTGCCCTGCGTGAATGACTTTTCTGACCGACATTTCGGATCCAGCTGCAGGGAATACACAAATGTCGCACTGTAGCTACAGCACATTTTTTTTAAATATCTAAACATTCCATGGAGAAGTTGCATGATGTTGATAATACTATATCTATCGTAATGGAATTAAAATACAGATCAAAACTAATAAACCAGTGAAAAAATGTTTGAAATCTGTCAATAAATAACAGAGAAATATATGATTTAAGTAAACGTATTTTAGCGCTGAACCAATGTGGTCTTTATCACCTGTGACGTCATTTGCATATGGGCAATAAGCGAACACGAATCGCATCATGCAGGTCAAGTGACGTCACACGCTGAAACGAAATTGATTTTGCAACGCAACATGAAAGTCCAACAATTTACCTATTATTATACCGACGGAGTAATTCAAATTTAGAAAATATTCCGCGACGTTATCGGGCCTTAAAGAAAACTTTTCTAATGATTCCAAATTGAAAAAAAACAAAAAAAAATCTAAAAATCCGAAATTATACTATAATTATTAATTTTTTTAACGAAAATTAAATAGATCTTCTTGATCGTCGCCACGAGTCTGCTTGCAAAGTTTCAACTCGATTGGATCACGGGAAAAGGGTCAAAAATCGATCCAAATTTTTTTCAACGGCAAGCCGGCAAGCAATCAAGCAAACGCTACGAGTTAATACAATGGGAGTGAAAATGGAAGCTCCTCCATTGTCTTGTCTGTTGAGGTAATTCGTTGCATTATTGTAATCCGTTGACAATGAGTCGCGATTGTCCTGTTTTTGTTCTTGCTCTTATGATGATATTTTTGTGTGGTTTCGATGGTTTTCACGTGTTCTGCGATGACGGACGGAATTAAGAATTAGGTGGGGGGGGGGGGGGGAATAAGAAAAAAAACATTCTCCGCTGATAATGATTGATTCCCTGACACCCGAGATATAAGTATACCAAGCTAGCTACGTCCACGGCTGATAAATTGTACGTACAGCGTCTTCCTAGTATGTCGTGTGCGGATCCAATCTCCAATACTCCTAGCTTCGTCGAAATCGATTTGTCTATTCCGAAAGATTGGCCCGGGGTGAGAATCCAAGGACAAAAAATTAACATGATCACATATGCCGACGATATTGCACTGCTTGCGGAGTCGGAACAGGATTTGAACGAGGCTCTGAGAAAGATGGATAATATTTTGGTAGATAAATACAACATGAAAATAAACAAAGACAAAACAAAGTGCACGGTTGCTGGAAGAGAAGAAGTGTCGACAAATGTTGTTTTGAGTGGCGTCGCTATCAAACGAGTGAAAGAATTCACATATTTGGGCAGCAAAATTTCCCAAGACGCTGACATCGTAAGCAGAACACAACAGGCAAGAGTGGCCTTCAACAAAAAATCGAAAATCCTGGAATTCCCCAACATAGATTTAAAGGTTTAGAAAAACTTGTTTAAAACTCTTGTCTGGAGTGTGCTGATGTATGGCAGCGAAACATGGACCACCGGCCAGAGCATGTCCGGGAGGCTAGCGGCCTTTGAGATGTGGTGCTACAGGCGCATGGCGAGGATCCATTGGTCAGAACATATCCGAAACGATGAGGTGTTGAGCAGGGTGGGCGAAAAGAGGCGACTCCTTAACAGAATCGCCCAACAGCGAGCAATTTGGATAGGCCGTTAAGGCATCCGGGCCTGATCGTCGAGGAAACTGTTGAAGGCAACCATCGTAGAGGCCGCCCGAGATTAAGCTACGTAGACCAGATTATCGGAGATGTGCGCTGTAGCACCTACCAAGAGATGAAGAGGCTGGCAGGTGACAGAGAGGAGTGGAGAGGGCGAGTGACCAATCCCAGGATTGCGACCCAAAAAAAATAATTCAAAAGGCTGATGCGAACTGATACCTCGTCTAGGTCAGATTCGGATACCATACGAAAAAAGAATGCCAATTCTTAGTAGAAAAGACACCGGCACACATCGCTTTCCAATTGTCACTGGTCGGATTTTTAAAGGTTTAATCTTGGCTAGCGGTTGGCGCAGAATACGTCGGATGTCAGTTTCGACCAATCAAAATCATTTCGCGGCCGGCGCACGGCGGTCACGAAACACGTCTTGTGTAATTTTTGTCCCCGTCTCTTATTTCATCACTAGTTAGCTTCTGAACAAGCGCAAGTTCATACTAGTAATGTAGAAGTGCACTTTAGTTTGTTAAGAAATAAAAATAACATATCGTTTTCTCGGAGAACCGCATAAAAACAAAGTGCCATCTGTTGTGCGACTATAAAACCAGAGCGCCGTTGCAGCCCCCCGGGAGATAATACTTCTCCATTAGGAATACTCAGTTGCAGCACGAGAAAAGTGGTTCAGAACTACGCTACACGTGAAATGTGGATGGAGGAGGGGATGTTATTATTTTAAATCAAGCCGTAATATCTGTAAAAGAACAACGGAAGAAAAAGCAAGATGTACATATCTTCTTTTATATAATTTATTTGGATTCATGTTAATATAAATTTAATATTACTTTATTCTTCAGTGAAATAAATTATGTTAGCAAAAGGAAAAACGAAATCACTCAAAAAATTTTGCTTTACAGGTGAACCAAGATAAAATTTGGGAATTTCGTTTTTTTTAAAACATCTTTAAAAGCCTTTATTACTTTTATCAAATTTTTGCACCAGTTGTTTTATTTTATGTACAATAACATTGAACCAAGTTAACTAATGTGATGTTTTTTGCCAAATTTTTCAAATAATTAATCACATCATTTAACCATTTTGAAAAAAAAAATCGCATTTTATTTTATTTTTAGACTCATCTGATTTTTTCTTGCCAGACATGTACGTATTAAATAACTACATACTTAACTCAAAACTCGATCTTATTGATTCGTTCCTTTGTTATTTTCGCCCACAGAATCGATGCTTAAAAGAAAGAATTTAAGTAAAATGTATTGGACATAAATTTAAGGTACTTACGTACTTTATATTTCCTTAATAATAAAAATTAGAATTTTCCCGAAATGCATTGATCCAGTCATTTCAGATGGAGTATATTTGGTATTTTTTTAGAATACGTAAGTAACGTAGGTACTCTAAACAATCAAATGTGGGAGATGAATAAATAATTAATTACTTTTATTAAAAAAAAATTAAAAGATTATAAAAAGGTCATGAATATATATAATATTCAAATAACTTTTAACACTTTTTCTTATTTCAATTTTTGTTAAATTTATCCAACTGTAATTCTGAAAAATTTTTGTATTCAATTTGTAAACCTTTTTGTAATAAAACCTGATTAATATCTTAATATCAAAATTGGTATTTTTAACAATTAAGTGATGAAAACTTATTAGTTATATAAATATTTTATTTTATTTCTTTAAATAAAAAGTTAACATGGAATACGTGCCGCATCAATATTCTTATTACTTTCTAATTAAGTTGAATCCTTGTTCTGTGAAAATAGGTCTTAATTGCTAGTATCCTGGATTGGGGCTCGAACTACCGACCAACAGATCACAAGGCGAGCGTCATGGCCACTGCACCAACAAGCTGCTCTTTTATTCATCAATATTAATGCTATCCCCCTTCAAAGTAGTCTCCATCAGATAAAATACACTTTCTTGTTCCCACAATTGCGCGACGTAATTGTGTTTCGTATAACTTGTTGATCTACAACACTTTTCTGAATTGCATTGGCTGGTTTGCAATGACCTTAATTATATTGTGACATTCTTAACTTTAATTTAAATGTCTTTATCATAAAAAGTGTGTTATATAATCATGGTATCTTCAAAATCTTCATTTATACTTTATTTATATCGTAAAGTTATATGTAAATAGTCACACAGTGGCTTAAAATTATTAAACTTATTAACTAACCATCACTGCGTTTCCCCGCAGGGGTAGGCAGAGAGGATTGAACGCCACACTCTTCTATCCTGGCACACCACTTTTGCTTCGGCCGCATTCATATATATTCTCATTTAAGTTCTACGGTTGTTGAGGCTTTCAACAGGGCCATCCTCAAATACTTGTAGTGTCTGATAGTGCCAGGTCTTTCGTGGACGCCCTCTTTCCCCGTTTACTTCAACACACGCCTCATATATTTTCTTAACCATCCTTTCCTCGTTCATACCTTCCACATGATCAAACCATCTCAGCACTCCTTTCTTTATTCTGTCTGCCACACTACAGCCAGCATTACATTCGCTTCTAATTTGTTCATTCCTCACTCTATCGACCAAAGATTTTGCACACAAGCGCATTAGTGACCGCATTTCCACCGCATTCAGTCTACTTTCATTCCTCCTTTGCCAATTCCAGGCTTCACTTCCATACATCAGGATTGGCTGAACTCATTGACGATCTATTAAAAAAGACATAAAATCATATTTGGTGTACCAATAAGTAATCATTTATTTAAGTGGCAACAAACAAAATAATTTAACTACATTTAATTTTATTTTTAATCGATTTAATCTCCATCGTATCTACGACCTTTTGCCATTTTATTGGTAGACTTTTAAGAAAAATATGCTTCTAGGTGTTTTTAAAGCGTCATTATTAAACCCTATCGGGCGACCACTTCGATCGCTATCAGACAAGGCAAAATCTCCATCGGAAAATGTTCTACACCAACGTTGGCACTTATTTCCTTTCAATACGTCTCCATACACATCACAAATTTTCTTTGTTGCAACCGTTGCATTAACACCCGATAGAAAATGAAACAGCGTGCAATGGCGTAAATTTTCTATGTTAGTTGATTGTCCGCCATTTTACAACAGACAAATAATTAAAAAGAAATTTAATTGTCACAAGTCACAAGACCACAGATATATATATATATATATATATATACAAAAAGAAGCCCGTGTTTCCCTACCCGGCAAGTTTTCTTTTTTGGTGGATAGCTCTTGATGTCACATCGAAAATATGCGAGTTTGGTGGAGGTGGTTGTGCGGGGGTGACGAAAATGTGCTTTCTAGAACATGGTTATGTTATGAGAAGACCGCAAATGCTTCAGATTGTTTCAAAATAGGCGCGCCGACTGTGTCGGTGAGTCTAGAAGGTTCCGGAAAAACCTGCTCTAGAAAGTTCTGGAAGGAGAAGGTTCTAGAAAATTCCCGAAAGTTCTGTAAGGTTCTAAACTGAGTGGCGGAATGTGTCGGTTTCTCTAGAAGGTTCCTGTACGTTCGATAAATTTCTTGAAAGTTCTGGAAGGAAACTGTTTTAGAAGGTTCGCGAAAGTTCTATGACGATCCAAACAGTGTACTAAAAATCTATTTTTTTTGCGAAGCGGCGCGGGCACAGCTAGTATGGCGTACAAAATACGTCTTTACACGTTCACTTTACTGAGCTTGACTGAATCAAACATTCCACACCAAAAATAATCGATTACTTATGGGTGCATCTATTACTTATTAATTATTAGACAATTAGATTTATCCATATTTTAACATTGAAGGTGACCCACCACATACCCTGGGCTGTTTTATGCGCCGAAGCGTCCATATCAGCCCAACACATTCGCCGCCTGGTTGGCATTATTTTATGCTAAAGCGTCCTCTCCGCCCGGCCTTGCGTCCCAGCATTACAAGAAGCAAGACCAGGCGAGTCGGTCGCGCAAAACCTTCAATGTCCCATGCTAAAAGTCTTTATTTTTAAAAGAGGTTTTACAAAATTACAATAAAAGAACATCTATAATCTAAAAATACAACATAAGAACACCCGAGGAGACATCGCACGGGACAAAAATAAATCAACACCCCTCCTTGGAGGGAAAGGGACAAAACAAAAATAAAAACATGTAGCACTTGTGTCAAAAAAGGTAAAACCACCGGTATGACACCGATCAGGAGCGACAACGTAAAATTGACAAAATATGATACAAAACAGAAAGATAACATGGTTGTGCAAATAAAATGGAAAATAACGATAGAAAACACAATGAAATTAACAAGAATGTAAAGAGAAAAAAGAAGTAATTTTTAACAGCACTTTATATTGCTGGTGGAGTAATTTGGTACATCTTTGTTATTAAGGCAGCGGCATCATTACATTTTTAATTGAAAAATTGGCCAAAGCTTCTTCACTTTACGGCAAGTACTTAATGAAATTTATGAGGAGCGTTCTATAAAGTCTCCGGTATTAAAATAAATATTAAAACATAATTTTAGATGAAACGCTTTTAAAAATTAGCTGCGGATTAGAAGTTTAATTATAGCGATAAACAAATTAAAACTATCGGGTAGATAATTAATTAAAGGAATTTTAGCAATCGCTGACAAAAATATCGCAAACGTATACAGTAGAGTGAGCGAACTCCACACTTACACTATAGTACCAAACCTGAAATATTTTCTGTAGGTGTACACTATGGTAGGTAAGAAGGTTTGAATATTGTGATATTTTAGTTCGGGGGATTTTGGCAGATAACAGGTAATACAGACACAAAAAAAATATTAGTGAAACATTAAAATATAAGGTATCGGGTAATATTGTTAAATAGTGACCCGAACAGTTATGTATATCAAATTCAGATTTGTTGCTATAACGTTAATAACATTATTATTTATTTTTAGCGAAATGTAAAATAAATTAAATTTTAATAATTATTAGGTGTTATTAAGTTCTGCGGGTTAACTATTTTAAGTGTGACAGCTGTTTCGGTTTGCATTATCAAACAGTCATAACTGTTCTAAAAATTAAACACAAAAACCATAAATAATTATTATTTATAGAGCCGCAAAGCTCTAGTAGCTTGTTGGTATTGTGGTTAGGACCCTCGCCTTTCTCTGGACCAGCAAGTTAGTCCTATTTACACAGCACAAGCTTAGCTTAGTTTGAAAATAGTAAGAATATTGACGTGTCACGTATTCCGTGTTCGCATCCCTTTTAAAAAAAAGCTTAAGAAACGGCCCGCGATGTGTCTGGGAATGATTAATCTAAGTGTATATTACTGTCCCGTTAAACATATCAAAAAATCAAGTATGTTATTTTTACGTTTTAATCACTTATTTTTTGGTACCTGTATTACCTGTTATCTGCTAAAATCCTCCGAACTCAAATGTCGTACTATCCAAACCTTCTTACCTACTTGCTGTGGTGTGCATCCACAGAAAATATTTCAGGTTTGATACTATAATGGCTGTGGCTGGCTCTTAGTCTAATCTTACCTTAGACGCTCAAAAACGTAGCTATATTAACCTTGAAATCAAACGGAAAACTCACCAAATGGACATAAAAATACACAACGAATCAGTATCTGAACTACAATATAAAAAATACTTAGGTCTCATCATAGACAGACACCACAAATGGACCATTCATAATGGACTCTATGAGAGACCATAAAAATTCTGATGTATGAGGCATACGTTAAGAGTAGAATATGATATATGATACCCTTCTGGGGAACTGGAAACAAGAAGAACCTAAACAGACTACAACAGTATGGTTGTATATCCAACAGAAAATGGTCTACAATTTGAAATACCTGACATAAACCGAATCGGTTTACTGAAGAACACGGCACTCAAACTTTGATAACATTACAAAAATCGAAATACTAAAACTCATTTACAGGCTAGCAAATGGCGAAATACAAGACGAAGACATTAAATTACACAAAATACACGAAAATCATCAACACTACACTAGAACGGCTCAAAACTACCACAAAACTCAAGCCAAAACAAAAACAGGATAGTGACGATTAGTTTGTAATGGATTAAAATTATACAACGAGCTACCACAATAGACCAAATAATTAACTACTAACAATTACAAAATAGAAATAACAAAATTGCTAAAACTCAACCAAATATAACAAATGACTGTGTCATTATTATTATTATATTATATCGAATTGTTATGTAAAATTTTATCCATAGATCTTTCAGATCTCTATCTATAACACTTAACTTGCTAGAAATGTCAATATACTATTGTTGGTTCAGAATATTTTGAGTACGTCCTAACTTTTCAAGAACATCCCCAGGGGACATGATCAATCAAGATATGTCTCATAGAGACGAAGCTATATTTTAATATGTGAAAGTAGGTATAGAAGTCTCTTTGGGTGTTCATAAGGCTTACGGACTATCACTTAAGTCAGGTGTAAGATAGGTCTTAAGCCCTACGAGCACCCAAAAAGACCTTCCCATATAAAAAATATAGCTTCGTCTTTGAGACGTCTATAATGCGTCTTGACAATTGTTTGTGTTTTTACTTATTTATTTATATTTATATCATATCAAAATCAATATCAAAATTAATTATTTCTCTCGAAATATCAAATAAATCATGCTGGAAATTGTACATTATATTGTCATAGAAAATACACAAATGCTGTAAGTTTCAGTGCTCTAGCTAGTCGAGAAGTTGTTGATATTTCGATTATTAAATTTGGAGACAAACAAACAAACAGAAAAGTAGAGTAAAGTAAAACAAATAAAAGCGAGTAATAATAAAAACGAAAGTTCTGGAATAGTAGAATTCTGATGCCATTTCTAGTGTATTGAATTTCAGCCTGAAATTTGTAAAAATAGAACGAAATTAGAGTGAAAAATAAGATATTCATGAATAAATTTAATGGTGGCTTTAGCATAATAGATAGAGTAAAGAAGGTCTATGAGATAGTCTCGGTCATGTAGGACGTATGAATGAGAAGAGTATGGTTTAGAAATTCTATGATTATAGTATTGAAGGCAATTATAACTGTGAGTGTCCGATCGGATACTTTGATGACAGGATGAAGCTAAATAGGGATTTTCATTCTTACAATACAAGCGGAAGCGACAACCTAAGACTACAGAAGAAAAAGAAAAACACCTCACAAAATTGTATGATGTACAGAGGTCTAATAATCTTCGATCGCCTGCCAAAGGAAATTCAAAACACGGTGAATATAAGGAGGTTTAAACAGAAGTGCAAAAATTTTATTGTAAAAACTTTTAAATGACTAGATGGAATATGTTTAAGTGAAATCGTGTATTAGCTCATACAACATTATGTGTGGAACTAAATAATTAAAATAAATTAAAAAAACGAGCGAGCCTTACAGTAAAATAAAATATCAATTGAGCAGCACTTATCCATATTGTCTATACTTTTATTTTTAATTGTAAATCTCGCAATTAAAATATCAATTAAGAATTTGTTTAAATGAAAGCAAAGCATTTAAACAAAATTTAAAAAAGCTAATACCAATATATTTATTAATTAGTAAATACAAGTAAAGAAAATGTTTATGCATTTATTTATTATAGAATTTTGCCGCACTAGGTAGGTACCGTATATATCTAAATACGCATCTTGTTTTGAAATGTCTTTGGTTTATTACATGTTTTTATTTATTTTCATAGATGGCGGTAGTGTGCCGCCATACATATTGTATGAAAACTTTGAATAAGTATTTAAAAATAATCACATAAATTACATAAAATTTGAGAATGTAAATCATTAAGCGTAGTTATTGTTTACATTTATGTAAAAAAAAGTATTTATTGGATAGTTTCGAAGATAAAAGCCAAAATATATCAAAATTACAACATCCACGTGCTTGACACCAGCCTCGAAACATATATACAAAATCAGAAGCACTGGCTGGTAGTGTGCGTCTTCACTGTGATGGCGCTTGCTGGACACTGATTTGTTTATAAACGATGATTTTTTGTCCATCGCGCGTGCTCCGCGCGTGATCATTGGTTAAATGAATTTGTGCGCGTCTTATTTCCTGTTACGCATTTTCGTCCTTTTTCCACAGATTGCAGGAAAGCGAGAGGAAAGATGTTACACATCAATAAATAACCGATAATTATCGTTCAGTTTTACTGCTTTGTTTCGTTTCGCTTCGCTTGCACGCAGTTCACTGAATTCCCGGCGGCGTGCTATATATAACCGCTCGATAGTGAAGCGATTTTGTGTGGACGCTTCCCCGCGTCGCTTGCCGTCATATGAGTTTAAGTAACGCAGGGAGGATGACCACTCTAGCATTAAAAATGATGAATTGACTGGCGAAACTGTAGGAACGATATGGGAGCTATTGCTCATAAAACTGCCTTGGGTGTGTCTTGAGTTCCTCTTCACTGTTTATCCATACAAAAGAGTGCTGGCCAGTGACCTTCACTCTCTTCTAGGGAAGGGAAAACTACATTTCAAAATGAAGACTACAACACACACACGTTCACCAGTTTGAAGACTACAAATTGTACATTTGTAGTAAAAACTACATGAAGTGAACTAATTGTAGTACTACGAAATTGTAGTACCAATGAAATGAACTAATTGTAATACTAATGACATACAAGAAGTGCTTCTTGAAAAGTGTGCTACTAGAAAATTTTCAAAACCAGGGGGGGGGGGGTGGGTAGTTCCAGTTTCCAGAGATTCCTTCATTCGATCCCAAATTTTTTTTTCAAAAGTTTCGATTTCTAAACATTTCTTCATTTACCTACACCAACTTTCCAAAAATTACACATAAAAAATGTACTATTTGAAGTGTGTGTACTTTGTAGTGTTCGCTTTAAAATGAAGTTATTTGAAGTATGTACTTTCAATAACTTTGAAGTGTGTGTTGTTTGTAGTGTGAAAAAGGTGTGAAGTGCACACTTCAATGTAATGGGGTACTACATTGTAGTAGTTGGTACAGAGCGGACCCATCACTACTCCCAAGACACCAGGCCACCCAATACCTCCCCCAGTGATACCCACGTCCTGTCATACTCCCTGTTTGTCAGGACGAGGGTGTCAGGGCAAAAAGGCGGTAGCGTCTTATTGAACGCCCCTCGCGTCTCCAGCATCCGGATGAGCGTCATCTCTTCCCCGGAGATGTGGGTCGCCCTGATGAGACGCGCAGCTGTGGCCGCTTAATTTCAACTTATTAAAATGAATGCCAAAGGAGCTGGTAGCCATTCCTGCAGGAATATAAACACGCATAGGGTGTTTTTATCATTATTTTTTACTTGGAATATAATAAATAGTCCAAGATCCCGACTAACGACCTTCATCCATCTAAGAATGTTCTTAGGTTTTCACGACCACTCAGAATCTTCAAGTTTGTGTTTACTGGTGTTTTCGGATCCCATTGCAGGGTCCATCAGCAGGGCTGATGTGTTGTTGTGAATGTTGGTGTTGTGGTCAAGTATCGGCTTGCAATACCGTGCCGAAGTCATGATGTGTTGTATTGTGTTGTGTGTATGATTCATCTGTTGTCTGATCACTATCTCTGCGGAGTCTGCGACGAGAATGACTTTGAAGCGCCGGATACCAAGATGTTTTTAATTTGAGACCATCATCTGTATTAATGTTTATCGGGTGCTTGTAGATTTCTAGTGCTTCCTTGATAAGACGCGTATGGTGACTCTTAGGCTTTCCAAGGATTTTCGGTTCGAATGCAAAATGATGGCCGGTATCCAGAAAATGCTCAGCCAGTGCTGATTTTTCTGGATGACCGAGTTTGCATGCCCGTTTGTGCTCGTTGACACTTTTGGAAATGGTACGCGCCGTTTGTCCCACGTATTATACTTTATCGCAGTCTTGACAATCGAGTCTATACTTCATATTTCATCCATCTGTTTACCGAATGAAAAATATTTATTAGCAATCATAATACATGAACAAACGTATTGCGAACGGGTCACCTGGTGAAATTAAGTCAAGCCTACCTCTAATTGAAATTAATGTAATACGTTTTTTTTAACTTTTTCACTTATTTGTTAACCAAACGAAATTAATATTTTCGAAGGGAGCAAACACTTGGTGGTGGGACATTATAATTAAATGAATAAAAATAACTTGGTTAAACGCCGCTATATTTGTTATCGATTCCGACCAGGTTTCGCTACGACCGTAGCTTCTTCAAGGTAAAATCTTAACTGACTAAACATTAAAAAATTTTGTCCTTATATTCTAGTCATACATCAGTGTGAAAGGACGTAGTGCCAATAGACTAAAATGCCAATGGACTAAAAGATATATTTACTTGACTATTAATGATTTTACGATTCATGTTTATTTTTTATTTTTTTATTTTTATGCTCCAACAGGCCAGGAGGCCCAATTACAGAAGCGAAATACATTACAAAACACCGAGGCTTGAGTAATTCAATTCAATTCAATTCAATTTATTTCACGATAATATGTACATGACAAACAAAATGTTTAAGGCATACATATTAGGAAGTATATATCAAAAATGAAAATATTTAATAAATTAAAAATAACATAAAATCTGGTCAAAGGTGTAGGAGAATCCCGCTTCGGAAAACCCCCTCAGACACATGGAATATATCAATACCCAAAGCGATTTTGTTCAGCATAGCTGTGGCTCTTCCAACAGGCATAACCATCGGCAGGTTGGTCCTGTATATTGGAATGTGAAACAATCTATGCTGACGATGTCTAATGTAATTATCAGGAACATACAAACCAATGCTCTGCATAATTTCAGGATTATCGATCATACCGCGCAACAATCGATAAAAATGTGTAATCAAATACACATTCCTTCTAGTCTCTAAACTATTGTAGCCAAACATACCCTGGAGAAACTCGGTTGGGTTCACATAGATTAACATTGTGACCTCACCGGGAATCGAACCCGGAACCCTCGGTATGGTAAGCCAGTGTCATACCCACTGCGCTACGAGGGACCAAAAAAAAGGCATGTTAATGGCTTTTCTTATCTCTAATGCCTCTAAATTATCTAGTATACTACCTATTCCGTTTTTATGGATAATACTAACTCCTAACTTCTAAATTAATATTGATTGAGAGTAGGCAGCATAAGGAAAAAGAAACGGTTGGGTTTCCTATCTTTTTCTGGTCCATACTACAGTGTGCCAGGTAAAAACAGGTGAGTTAATACTATGTATTTACACTCATCTATTTTCTAACTGAAATTTATATTTAAATAAAGGTAATTTTATTACGAACATGATGGTATCAGACTGCCTAAGTAAAATTGGTCAAGATATGCGGTTGCCGAAATTTAAAACAGCGCTCGACAAAGAACTATTGCACGTATTATTGTGCGACAGAGGTGGACGCAGCGTAGCAGCCGTTCGTGACGCATCACTGACTAAGGCCCGGTTGTTTCGAGTTGGATTAAAATAAATGTTCGTTTAAAGCATACATTTTTACGAAAATGGATCGTTCGATTGGTGGAGAACGCAAACATCTAATCTTTAAACGAACTTTTACTTTAATCCAACTTGAAACAACTAGTTCTAAAATACAATTTGCATGCTCTTTTTTCCGTGTGACCGAAAAGATAATACATTACGAGGAATACATGAAAACGCTGGGATTTAATAATGGATTTATTGAATACCGACTAATGAATTAAACCAACGTACAAGGTCACTAATCGCTATTATATGTAACGCTATTCCTTAAATTAAACTGTTTCAAAATTTATCACTCGTAAATAGACATTTATATTCGCTTTAACACTTTGTTCACTCCTCACTAGAATATTCCGTCAATTTCCGCACTTATTAATTTCGCTTCGGTTTATCTCGCTACGTAAGAACTTTCTAGAATCACTGTCAGATTACCGCTCGCTTGGCACAACTGGCGACTCGCCGCTACCGGCCTGACCCGCCGCTCGCGGCTACCTTCGCTGTGTTATCGCCTCCCGGTTACTCCCGCGTGTCGTATTTATACTGGCCAACGCTGTTATCGAAATTTCGAGACATTTGGAGATGTCTCTCGAAAGTCGGAGGTGATTCCAGATCCTTCGGTAGCATTGTGCCAACATCAAACAACTGTCACTTTGACAGAACAGAACAGACACTTTTTTAGCCTCTTTACAATACTATACTACCGCTTTATGCTGAGAATTATTTTGGAGTAACGTGTATTACGATTGCTAAAAAATATTTTTCATTCGGTAGACTGTTGGGTGAAGGTCGTCTCTAGTTGGGATGTTGTACTTGTACTAAAATTTTAATCGCGAGACGCAGTAGACAATGAATAGACCAATTAGAGAAATCCACATTGTAAATGAACATAACAAACAACCTAAGACATAACGAAATAATATTCGCAGTAAAACAATAAATCAAATAACCTCCAGACTGCTCTACAAAAACTTTAACTTAATACTAACAGAAATTTTATGTGTCAAAGTTTTCAGATTATTTGATTAAAAATAGTTTGCTTGCGTGAAAAACAGCTTATTGTTTGGAATATTCAACCTTTATTTATATATTTTTAATAGAATATTAGCTGAAACCCGGTAAAGATGACGGTACCTACTTTTACATATTGGTTCCCAAGAGATAAATACTTATATATTTTGTTTAAAAAAAAAAAAACATAAAAATAATGTAAAAATTTTTTTGTTAATAATTATGTAAAAATAAATTTTACTATAAAAAGTTACGTACGTTACACGAAGTTACGAGGATAGACGGATTAACATAAATACGCTATGGTTATCACCTTCGGTGATCTAAAAGTAGAATTTTATCTTTTTAAAATGATTGGTTAATGGTTTTACATACATATCAAACGTAATAATTTCGTCGTCTGTCCGCCCATCCCTCCGTCTGTCTGTCTGTCTGTCCCCGTAACTTCGTGAAACGTCCGTAATTTCATTTGAATTCACGGCTAAAAAACAAATTAAACGGCCGGAGATGGAACTTGAACCCCGGGCCAGCAAACCTGAAGGCGGTAACGACAGCGATGTCGCTATCGCCGATCCTGCGTTACCCGTCAAAAATACAGTACATATAGGACTTAGCAAGGACGCGAACCATTTCTTGTTCCGCCCAGTCGCCAGGGTTTAGAATGGCACTTTTAACTGCCGGTAGGGGTAATATAAAAAAATTCTAATATTTTGATAAAAGTCGTAATTACTTTTTCATGGGTGTCGGCTATAAATAAGCTAATAATTATTCTTTAGGAAGTGGCATATAAAAGTACCGTCATTTTTGATGGGTTACAGTTAGTATTTTAACCGGTCGAATGCCGGCCGTACGTAACGCGGAATGTACCCTGTCTGCCGCGCAATTTCGCGCACGATTGCTGTTTTTTAGACACTTTTTTGTGCTGGTTATGTTCATGTAAAAATCAACAATAATCAATAAGAAGTTGCAGTTTCTGGTTTCTCAATATACACACTTTAATAATTACTTATATTTCAATAATTACTTGTAAAATAATTACTTATTCATTAATTACGAAAATAAGTTACGAAATTTACTGTCAGAAATATACGCACAATTTATCGAATTAAACTACGAAAGCATTAACACTTAAGATATTGTATTTTAATATTTTCTTTCTAAATATATCAAAGAATATAAAAATACTTAATTTTAATACTTGTTTATTTAAAAAACAAATTATAACAGATAAATAAAAAAATTAATGCGTGGTTTGAATACGACATTTGGAATGATTTTTTGTCCAGTTTGCGCGACAAATGAGGTTACTTGACAAATAGAACTCGTTCATTCATTAAAAAATTTAATAAGCAACCAATAATAAGCTTTAAAAACCCATAAACGCAGGTAAAACAGGCCGAATTCGCATATCTGTTTAGTCGGCTGGTGCGCTACGTGACGCTAATTGCCTCCATGTGTCGCACTCTGGCGGCGCGCGGCGGATGTCCCGTCACTAGTTTGGAATTGACCCGACAGATGCCGCATTGTGTCCAGTGCAACTCTTTTATCTGCTTGAAAAGAATTTCTGCAGTCACATTCTTTTTTTAGTCATACTAGCCTTACACCCGTGAAAAACCACGGGAAATAATAATAACGACATGCCTTGCGTGACCGCGCAACATGCATACGCCGCGCGCTAATTGTGTGTCACACCCTAATCATCTATTTTTTTAATTGCATCAACTTACAGACTTTGCGATAGACAGACGGACAGACAGACATAGAAACGTAATTTAATTATGTTTGGTGATGTATATAGGGTAGCGGGTGTTTTAGGACGTTGTTGGTTATATGTCAAGTAGTGGTGAAGTATTAAGGGAACGTAATATTATTGTCACTGATTCACGATATTGGAAGACAAAATTAAATATAGTATAATATGTTTTAATACACAAAATAATAAAATTAAATTAAAAATAGATTGAATGCAGTGGAGATGAGATCCCTCAGACGTATGTGTGGCAAATCAATTTATGATAGAGTAAAGAATGCAGATATTAGGAATGAATGTCAGGCTGATCTTAGCATAATTAATAGAATTAAAAAAGGGTCGCTCGTATGGTTTGGGCATGTTGAGCGAATGAATGAGGAAAGAATGGTAAGAAATATATATAATGCAAGTGTTGATGGCGCCAGAAAGAGAGGGCGACCGCGGAAAACGTGCCATGACCAGATTAACCACATACTGGAAGATGGTCCCGTCAGAAGCCTCAACAACCGGCGAGCTTGCATGCGAAGATGTATGAATGTGGATGAGGCGAGAGTTGCATGTCAGGACAGAAGAGTGTGGCGCCCTATCCTCTCTGCCTACCCCCACGGGGAAACGGCGTGATGGCAAGTAAGTAAGTAAGTTATGGTTTAATTTTACACCCAAAGTATTATATCGTAATTCACACTCAACGTCACTCGAAAATCTTCCACTTGTCTGTGGAATACTTTATCATGACTTTATCATTCATAATTTATAATTCGAATTCTAATATAGAATATTCGGCATCACCGGCATCCTGGTACTTTCGCTGGCTTCCAATAAATGCACTGAATCGCTCGCTCGCTTTATCCTTGATGATCGCTAGCAGTCATAACAAACTGTCTGGCACCGCATATATAACATCCTGGACTTCTAGAAGTTTCCCGATCATAGCCGCGTTTTCCACAATTTTCTTGTTTTTTTTATTATTTATTTAATATTGCGTACAGTTTTTTTCTAGTCTATTAAAACTACAAAGTACATAACTTAGCTGTACCTCTCCAAAAAAGATTAACTCTTGTGCTTTAACAACTACAAATAAAAATACAAATACAAATGAATTATTTAAGTCCAATAAAAAAGTAGCAATCTTTCAATACACCTTTTAATATATGAAGATACTAAATACATATCTATGTCGTGTCCATATTTCACAACTCCATCCTCTTTAGTTAAGTTCAACGAATATCTTAGAACATAAAACCAAATTTATCAATCAATTAGAAAGACATGCAGAACGAAAAACAACGAAAAATATTTTGGATGCTACCGGGACGTCTTTCTAATTGATTAGTAAATTCGGTTCAAAATTTCACAGAACTTTGCTCTGAAAAAATTGCAACTTCACAATAAGAATGTGTTCTTGAATATAATCTTAAAATTTCTTGGAATTTCGTTTTCGGTATTATATCAACACGGTAATTCAATTACCTGGTCCATGATATTTACAAAATTGAACCGCAGTTTGTCTTAACTTTCTTCTGAAACCCGAGCAGCCGGATTTACGAACTTTATAAAATTAAACAACCATTATTGGAGCCCCTACCAGAAAGTTATTTTATAAGTTGGGCCGCGGCGCCATAGAAATAGAGCCTGAATTATTTATCGCATTGGAACATGGACGATAAAATGGAAGCAAAACCATTTTTGACGCTTTCGACGTGTAAAAATGGCGTCGTATGTTGCGAATTTGACTACGAGACTACCGAATTCCTGTATCCTTCGGGGACTCTGTACTAACGAAACGCTTTCCACAACATAGAAAGTTTTTTTTTAGTAGAGCTGCGAACACGGAACGCATGTTGCATCAATCCCAATATTATAATTTCGTTGCCTGTCCGTCCGCCTGTCTGTCTGTCTGTTCCCGTAGCTTCGTGAAACGTCCGTAATTTTTTTTTTGTAAATAAATAAATATTGTCACGTATCTTGGCTGCAGGAGGAATTAATGAAAACGCTGGAGTTTAATAACGGATTTATTAATTACTGATTAATTGATTAACCAAACGTACAAAGTCGTCTGAATTAAGGCTATTATTTAAATTAAACTAATTCGTAAATTTATCACTCGTAAATAGACACTTTATAATCGCTTTAACACTTTATTCACTAGAACATTCCACCCAATTTCCGCACGTATTAATTTCGCTTCGGTTTATTTCGCTACGTAAAAACTTTCCAGAATATCGCTTGGCCAGCCTGGCCTCCACAACTGGCGACTACGTTGGCTTCCGTGCTGCTGTCAAGCATGCCCAAAAACAACAACTAACTCGTCCTTACTCCCGTGTGCCGTATTTATATTGGCTAATGCTGATATAGAAAATTCCAGACGTTTCCAGTGTTTCCTCGTTGCATCCAGGCCTTTGTAGATGTTTCCCGTAAGCCGTAGATTATGCTAGGCCGTTTTGGAATCTTCGGTAGTATTGTGATCATTTCAAACAAATGTCATTTGACATGAGTGCGTGATTCTTTTTAGCCTCCTTACAGTATATATACTTTTTCTTTATTCGTTATTTTCTATCCGTGACCTAAGCCAAAAACTTAGAACGCGTAAGGTTCCGTGTTAAATTTTTGCCTTTCTCTTATATGGAATGGAGGCTTGGATATTTAACCAAGAACTAATCTGCAAAGTCGAGGCTTTTGAGATGTGGCTCTGTAGACGCATATTGAAAGTTTCCTGGGTGGATAGAGTGACGAACGTAGAAGTCTTCCGGAAAAGGACCGATAAGTGATGCGGACTATTAATATAAGAAAGGTGGAGTATCTTATGAGAGGACCAAAATATAGTCTAAACCAACTCATCATCCAAGGTAAAATCAATATATATATATAAATAAAAAGAAACCCGTGTTTCCCTATCCGCCAAGTTTCCTCCACAACCAGCCACAACCACCCACCGCTGGTTATGGTGGTGGATAGCCCTTGGTGTCTCATCGAAAATATGCGAGTTTGGTGTGGGTGGCTGTGCGTGGGTGGGAGTGGGTGAGGAAAATGTGCTTTCTAGCTCATTGTTTTGTCATGCGAAGGCCGCAAATGCTTCAAATTGTTTCAAAATAGGCGCGCCGACTGTGTCGGTGTCGGTGAGTCTAGAAGATTCCGGAAAAACCTGCTCTAGAAAGTTCTGGAAGGAGAAGGTTCTAGAAAATTCCCGAAAGTTCTTTAAGGTACTGAGTGGCGGAATGTGTCGGTGTGTCCTTTACATTCGATAAATTTCTTGAAAGTTCTGGAAGGAGAATGTTCGCCGACTTCCGATAGGACCATAAGAAGAAGTAATTTTTAAAACAAGTCAAACGTATTAGAACAAATGACACCAAATGGCGTACCTAGAAATTTACTTTAGTCAATGTCTGCATATTTTGCTGGTATGTGTAATAAATGTATTTTTTAAATGTTCTAAATCTTGGTAAAAAAGTAACCCATAAAAAACAAGTTTTTATTATACTCCCTTTCTTTGTAAAATATAACAACAATTAAAGACGAATAAAAAAACATATAACACTAAACTTACAGTAATTTAATATATTTCTAAAATGTCAGATATTTTGAGCTTTGATAAGACACTTCATGCTTTGAAGATTAAATTCTAAAAACATTTGTCAGTCAATTTAGATTTTCGACATTCGAAGTGAAGTACCTATTATGCATACCGACGGAGTAATTCAAATTTAGAAAATATTCTGCGACGTTATTGGGCCGCCGTAATCAAACTTTTCTAAAGATTCCAATTTGAAAAAACCAATAAAATTTCTAAAAATCCGAAATTATACTATAATTATTATTTTTTTAACGAAAATTTGATAGATCTTCTTGATTGTCGCCACGAGTCTACTTGCCAAGTTTCAACTCGATTGGATCACGGGAAAAGGGTCAAAAATCGATCCAAAGTTTTTGTTGACGGCAAGCAAGTCTTCTTGTAATAAAGCGCGACTTTTTTACTGAGACATTATACTTTTTAAGACTATTTAATTTGATCTTTTCATATTTTTTCTAAATTTAGAAGCTCATGATTGAGACATTAAAAATGGTTTACTACGCTTTGTGCCAATCCATACTAGTATATGGAACAATTGGCTGGGGAAGTGCCACAATAAATATATTAGATCCTCTTATCAAAGCTCAGAAATCCATAAAACCATTTTTACACACAACAAAGAAATTTTTTGAAGCACTTCGCTTTTCTAATATACAAAAACATTACGGTAGAACTGTAATACTGCAACACACCACCACATCACATGAACCACTTCAGAACATAAAATACAAGACTTCATTTGGACAAAGACACTTCCTGTATATAGCACCGAAACTTTTCAACCTCCTGGACTCTAAGACAAAACACATTCCATCACTAAGTCTCTTCGGAAAAAATTGGATGAATGGCTGAGAGAACACGGGGAAGAGTTTTTACAGTGCCTATATAACAAATTGGTCTAAAATCAATTTACATATTTCTTATTCCTAACTTTTAGTGTTTTCCAACATCGCATATCTTTTTTGATTTTATCATATATTCATTTATGCTTTTAATGTTTTTACATTATGTTGTCTTTTATAATGCCTATCTTGCATTATTATTTTTTCTTACTCCATTTTTCTTCTATATAAATTGCAGAAAATACTTTAAAATGTGAGGCAATTTTCCTAGAACAGGCCTAGCCTAAGCATCATACGTGGTGCCAAATCGTGGACAAAATTTATGCGAGTTGATGCCTTTTGGTGATCTGAGCGTTTGACTGATGATAATTTTATTTATTTGCAGATAACCTAACCGCCAGCGACTAATAATTGCCGACAACTCGACAAAATGGCGATCAACAGTCCAGGATCCTTTGCCGCGCAGATGTCGCCGAAACCCCTCACCCCCAAGAGCCCGAGGCACTTCGTCTTTCCGCAGAAGAGCCCCTCGGTGGTCTCCAGCGGCTCCTCGGGCTACTACACCCCCCAGTCGGGCTGCAGCTACGACCGGAGCCCGAGCTCGCACTGCAAGCCCCCCAAGTCCCCCAAGCTCATGAACCTCAGGAGCCCGAAGAGCCCCCGGAAGTTCAGCTTCATCCACGAGCACAGCGAGCCCGACATCAGCGTCGCGGTCTCCGGCAAAGAGTACGCCTACCCCACCATGATCCACGTCAACTCCTCCCCCACGTTCAAAACGAGCGTTTCTGGAAGCATCCAGAGCCACAGGGTGGTCACCCCGCCCGTGCACATCCACACGAACCCCGGCTACATGTCTCCCAGCAAGTCGTCCCCCAGGTACAACTCCAGCAGCACGATCAACAGGAGGAGTCCGTACTCTTCCAACAACAACGTCGCGAACGAGGAGAACTCGAAAGACGGAGACACCGACAAGGACACCGTCACCAGATCCGCGGGGAGATGCAGGAAGTCGACGTCCGACCTGACCGACGAGACGGACGAGACGCCCGTGACCAGGTCGACGAGCATCAGCAGGCCCTCGTCGCCGATGAGGCGGGGCTCCATGAAGGGGGGGCTGGCCTACCTGGCCAGCAGGAGGGGGTCCAGGGACTCGGTGGTGTCGAGCTGCTCCAAGGAGGACATCGGGCCCCTGAACTTTCAAAACACGGCGCGAGGAAGGCAGCGGAGGACTTCCAACTTTTTGGAACTGCCGGGTGAGTGATAAACCTTTATAAATATTATTCTTTCCAGTTCCGAAAGCAATCTTTTTTCGGAACCAGACTGATTAAGGGCCGGTTGTTTCAAGTTGGATTAAAGTAAGCCTTTTTTTAAAGCATACATTTTTACGTTCTCCACCAATCAGACGATCCGTTTTCGTAAAAATCTATGCTTTGATCGACCGCTTACTTTGATCGAACTTGAAACAGCCGGGCCTAACTTGTGCCGATAAATTGAAATAATTTCTCCAAATTCCTTCACCTTTTTCGACTAAATAAGCTGAATACAACCCACTCAACTTACTCAGTACCTTACAAAATATTTTATATATATAGTATTTACAAGATATTTTAGTTTATATTCTCACCTGTAGATGAGAGCATCTGTGGTTCTCGAAACTATAAGTTGAACTCAAAAGTGGTCTTACACAAGTATTTTATTTATCTATAAATTATCATGTCATTCCACAAAATAAATGCCAAATAAATAAATAAAATTAATATATGAATAATATTCAATATTGTCTAATACATTGAAGTTTATTGAATATATTGACATGGACGTGACTATGGGAGGCAAATGAAACAATTAAAATTAAGCAACGTTTTTATTCATAAAAAGTTACTGGACACGAATTTAATTGGAATAATTTAAAAGTCACTAAATATTTCAAAGATTAAGTTATTTCCCAATTTGTAAATTCGCATTAACTATCTTTAGTCACTCGTCCGTGAAAAACTTTTTATTTCGCTATTTCTATCGCATCGATCATTTTCAATAATATTATGCTTAATTTCGCACGTAAGTACTCGGTTTTACACGCATTGGTCACATTGCTTTGCTGGTATTATCGCAGGTAATGTCGCACTCGTCAAACGTCAAACAATGACTTTTCCGTGCGCGCTTGCTTCCATCTTTTTATACAAAACATGTTGGTTTTCGAATTTTCGAGACCATTTTGTAATATTCTCGTATTATAGTATTCTCTCGACGTTTGCAGTGTTTTTGCGAACGTCTCAGTCGATTTCAGAGTATTCCAAAAGATTGTGGAGTGTTCGAGAAATTTCGATAGTGCGTAATTCCTTTCGTTTCAAGACGTAATTTATTTTCCACGATTAATGCTTGTTAATATTTTCACCTAATCTCCTTAAATAATTGAAGAAATATTACAGACCTAATGCCTCTCTACAAAATAGTCAATAACAAACTAGACACCCCCTCAATACTATCACAAATATACATTAACATCCCTGTCCGATCAATGAGGTCTCCAAGCCTTTTTCACATTAAATTTTACAACACCAATCTAGGCTATTTCTCTCCTCTACCTAGAATGATCAACCAATTTAACAAGATATCGTCCAGAGACTGCAAACTTGATATATTCTTCCTGACACAGGCTCGGTTCAAAAGCGAAATATTGATAAACTTGGTTGACGGTCCCTCAAGCGTGTAATACATGCTCGTCATAGACACACGATGTTGACCTTGGAACCCGTGCACTCGCCGAAAACCTGTTAAACTAGTCTTTACATTATACTCAAAACTATTTACAATTTAGTTATCTTTAAGACACTTTTTATTTTTAATTAATTAATTTTTATCATTAATTGTGAACTATGCAAAAACTTAATGATTTATTTATTTAAAAAAATTATTGATTTGCTATGTATATTTATATAAAATATGTAAAAAAAATTATTGAACTACTTATTGATCTGCGATATTTTTATATTTTATCATTTATTATTTTTCATTATTAATTATTAATTAACCGTAAAAAGTGTATTAAGTGTATTATATTATATCATATTCAAATGTTCACAAAATACTCAAATTTATACTTTAATGTGACTAACGGACCATCTTTTAGTCATCAATGACCTATTGACGCTCTGTTTGTTAAAAAATAAATAAATAAAATAAATAATAGATCAACCATCTAAAACGGAATGGAGCGCGTATAATTTCGGTGTCTAATTGGTTGTACATGCACAGCGGTCAAAATTCGTCGTATGCCTCGATCACCATAACTCTTTTCACTGTGCTAGGATCAGCTTTGAATTCTTTTCGAGTAGACTCGAGAGTGGCTCGATGATCTGGGGGCCACATGAGGGCAAGTACTCTCTTATGGTGGAGAAAGTCCAAAAGAAGTTTCTTAGATATCTCTACATGAGAGAGTACTGGCACTATCCTTGGCTTTACCCAACCGAGTTTCTCCAGGGTATGCTTGGCTACAATAGTCTAGAGACTAGAAGGAATGTGTATTTGATTACACATTTTTATCGATTGTTGCGCGGTATGATCGATAATCCTGAAATTATGCAGAGCATTGGTTTGTATGTTCCTGATAATTACACTAGACATCGTCAGCATAGATTGTTTCACATTCCAATATACAGGACCAACCTGCCGATGGTTATGCCTGTTGGAAGAGCCACAGCTATGCTGAACAAAATCGCTTTGGGTATTGATATATTCCATGTGTCTGAGGGGGTTTTCCGAAGCGGGATTCTCCTACACCTTTGACCAGATTTTATGTTATTTTTAATTTATTAAATATTTTCATTTTTGATATATACTTCCTAATATGTATGCCTTAAACATTTTGTTTGTCACGTACATATTATCATGAAATAAATTGAATTGAATTGAATTCTGCCTCTTTCATTCTACGCTCTATCATAAATGTTTTTGCCACAGGTGCGCTAAGTGAATATTGTATAGATACGTAATAAATGTACTTCTGTAGAAGAAATACAAGAAGGCAATTTTCGCGCGAAGGAATAAGAGAAAAAAGACAAAGTAGGGTGTACTTAATGTAATAACAAAACCTATTTCTCTTCGTTTAGAGTGTAATTCGCAAAAAACATCCCCTGGAGAGGTGAAAAAAGGAATTCTTTCCAACCCTTTTCTGGGAATCATCCCTGACCATTTTTTTCTAAGGATTATTTTTCTCGCAAAACGATGGCGACTCGGGACATACAATAAACATAATTTTAGTGAAATTAATAATTTTCCTGGAAAAGGTAAAAATTCCCGAATATTTTTTGTTTTCTTACCAACCTTTTTGGACGGATCTGAGACATTGTCGCGGAGACAATGAGAAAAGAGAAAGATCTTTTTTTTATATTTTATAATCACAAGATAATCAACAGATTGCCCGTGGCCCTGCAAGCTAATCCTAAAGTGCCAATATAAAAAATTTCAATAAGAAGTTATACTTTTTATGGTTAAATTATTAGTTATTTATTGATATACCTATATACCGCACAAAGTCTTTTACAATAAAAAAATAATAGGTACATTTTGTAAAAGTATTTTGCGTAATCAAAAAATTTGAATTCGGAAAATGTTAGGTAGGTATATCTAAATATTTATCAATATTGAAAACGTAGGTAGGCACCAACGTCTTTTTTTTTTCAAAAAATCAGTGCGAATTCGAATGGAACATTGTGTCAAAATTTCAAAGCAATAGTGTAGAACTTTAAGAGATTTAAGATTTTGGGCAATCAAACATTTACATTTTTATTTATATAAATAAACAGTAGGTATATAAAAACAAAGTAAGTATACAAAAACATCTTCGTATTTAAATGCAACGTCGTGCCAAAATTTCAAATCAATTGGTGAAGAACTTTCAGAGATGAGCGATTTTGTACAAACGAACACATATAGAAGATTAGGGCTAATATTTCTGTTACAATGATAGAAATATTATCATTTGATGGTTGCCTTGGTGTTTCTATATTTGTGAGTGTCGGGTAGCGATCACCAAATTACAAAATTTATATTTTCAGACACTGATGTAGATACTGTTCGATATTAAAAATAATCAACGTGGTTAGTAAAATGCTATTAGTTCTTTTTAATTAATAATTATTTCCAACCTCAAATTTAAAGCTATAAACATCAAACACATTATATGTTAACTGTTCATGAAATATTTCAAAGTTTTCCCTTTGTAGATGGATCAAACAAAATAATTAATTTTATTTAAACCACTATTTTTGAAGGCTGGGAGCTTCCCTTCCGACTGGCCCTAGGGCACGTTTTCGAGAGTTAAGGGATGTTTCGGGGTATAGTGCACAATGTGGCGTTGGGAGCTATTTTTAATATTAACACATTCTCCGGTTTAATTGAGTGCCGTGATTCCAAAAATGTCATAAAAAAACCCGGCACGCAAATATTTAACGAGTAATCAATATATATATATATATATATAACAGAAACCCGTGTTTCCCTATCCGCCAAGTTTTCTCCCCAACCAGCCACAACCACCCACTGGTGGTTTTGGTGGTGGATAGCCCTTGGTGTCACATCAAAAATATGCGAGTTTGGTGGGGGTGGCTGTGTGTGGGTGGGAGTGGGTGACGAAAATGTGCTTTCTAGCGCATTGTTTTGTTATGGGAAGGCCGCAAATGCTTCAGATTGTTTCAAAATAGGCGCGCCGACTGTGTCGGTGAGTCTAGAAGGTTCCGGAAAAACCTGCTCTAGAAAGTTCTGGAAGGAGAAGGTTCTAGAAAATTCCCGAAAGTTCTAAATGTTCTAAGCTGAGTGGCGGAATGTGTCGGTGTGTCTAGAAGGTTCCTGCACATTCGATAAATTTCTCGACAGTTCTGAAAGGAGAATGTTCTAGAAGGTTCGCGAGATTTTTATGACGATCCAAATAGTGTACTAAGAATCTACGCGTGCGAAGCCGCGCCGGCACAGCTAGTTCCAATTTAAAAATTGCAATTATTTTCTTAGTAAGTTTGACAAATCAGCCTTTTCCTTTGAATTTTTAACGTATCTATGGATAAGTATTTGAATAATTGAATAATTGTCTATAGTTCGCGAATCGCATAGATAAAATGGCCGATCTGTCAAACTTGCTATTGCTTGCCCAACGTAACTTGGCGTGCGGCCAATTCGGAACTAAAACCCGCCCCGGCGGTAACCCCTCGTCCTGTCATTTAGCACAATTTTGTATTTGCCCGGGAGCTGTGACGTCTTCATTACCAATATACACTGAATTATTATGTCCAAAACATCCTAAGCAGTCCGGGCTGATGCAAGAACAATTGCCAATGAAGTATTAAAGTTTTGCGAAGCTGAAAAAGCAAATAATGGACCGATATTACCGTTTGACAGATTGACAGGTAGAGCGGTCGCCATTACTGGTTCGTTTTTTTACTATTGCACGATTTTCGGTTAAAGGCTACGATTTACACCCTGGCAACTTCTGTTACGCGACAGGGACGCCCTTCCTCGCACGCCAATTTATAGTGGTCGCATTCTAAGGAAATCATTAAGATTTTTAAATTGGAATTATTCATTTAATATTAAGAGTGCGGGATTATTTTTTGACATTTTTGGAATCAGTCGCGCGTTTTGGAACCGCAGATTTGTATCATGTCTTCAGACAGCCGCGGTTAATAAGTGATTTGTGCGCGCGAATAGTGCGTCATTTAATAAACGTCACTTTGACAGCTCCGGTGCCGTCCTCCATCTTTGAATATCAGAGATATATTCGCTCATTACTTTGTGAACGACGCGACGGCCGTGTTCCATGGCAAGACGCAAAAATATAATTTTGTCAGTTCATTTTTGGTGAAAAATACCTACTTACCTAAAATACTATTTTTTCCAACGTGTGTTCACCATTTCCAAATATCTCCACCAACTCCTGCCAAGCTTGGTTCTTGGCAATTTTATTTGAGTAATCCTCACATTGAAGATCCCACATTGCAGGTATTTTCTCCACTTCATCAATAAAAAGTTCAGTGTCAAAGCGATCCGTAACGAGCTCACGCGTGCCCCTGTCGCAAGAAGCCCGTAGTGCTTTTTCAGACACAGCGGGAACCGCGCAGTTTCAGAATCGCGTGGGATCTGCGCGGGTCTTATTTACGTAGGATTATATGTGATCGTTCAGACACAACCGCGCGGTGCCCGCCACCCAACCGCTAGAAAATAGACTCGCGCGGCGTCCGCGCGATCCTATTACTATGGATCCTTACGAGAGCGTTCAGTTGCGTTGCGGGCACCGCACGGTTTCATGTCACAACAGGAGCACGCGTGGATTATATTCTCTTTTCTATGTTTATGGATCGCATTAACACTGAACTTTTTATTGATGAAGTGGAGAAAAGACCTGCAGTATGGGATATTCGGTGTGAGGATTACTCAAATATGCCAAGAACCAAGCTTGGCAAGAGTTGGTGGAGATAATTCGAAATGGTGGAAAAAAAGAGTATTTTAGGGAAGTAGGTATTCATTCACCAAAAATGAACTGACAGATGATATTTTGTGTCTTGCCATGGAACACGGCCGTCGTTCACAAAGCAATGAGCGAATTTATCTCTGATATTCAAAGATGGAGAACGGCACCGGAGCTGTCAAACTGACGTTTATTTTCGCGCGCACAAATCGCTTATTAACCGCGGCTGTGTGAACGCATGACACAAATCGCGTGTTTTGAAACGCGATTCTAAAACTGCGCGGTTCCCGCTGTTTCTGAACAAGCATTTAATCGCAAACCTAAGAATGCTTATTTTGGAAAGGGCAGTGGAAGAACTGCCTTGGTACGCTTTTCGGCAGAATCCCGACTGCCGGGCTTATTCATAAACTCTGTTCTCTATTTCTTTCAACAGCCTAAAATATTACCTTACATCGGGTCTGAAGGATGTAACCTTCTTCGCCGGAGGCCGCGCCATGGGGGTTGAATATTTATGGTGTATCGTGAATGTGCTACGCCAAAATTTAATTAATATCGTGTTAATGGAAAATTGCAACCACCGAGTGGAATTTGATACCGCGGAATTTATTCAAAGGTATTTCGGAGCAAAATCAATACCCGTATGTATGCAAATGGGAATATTTCACCCCGGAACACAATATGTCACCCCGTAGGTGGAAATACGAGGACTGTCAAAGTAATTACAATAAATTACACAATATACCCCTGTCTGATACTCGGCCCACTCCAAAATAGTAGTGATGGGTCCGCTCTGTACTCACTACTACAATGTAGTACTACACTACATTGAAGTGCACACATCGTTCACTTTGATGTGTAGTGCACACTACAAACTACAAACACCAAAGTTATTGAAAGTATAAACTTCAAAGCGAACACTACAAAGTTATCGAAAGTATGAGAAACATACTTTAAATAGTGCATTTTTTACGTGAAATTTTTGGAAAGTTGATGTAGATATATGAAGAAATCTCTGGAAACTGTAACGACCCCCCCCCCCCATGGTTTGAAAATTTTTTGGAATCGAATGAAATTTTTTTAGGTCGCCAAATGTTATTTTGGAGAAAAGATCGTCATTTATCGTAAATATTTTATCATATTTATCGCCAAATTTTTATTTGGGAAAATTTACTTATTATTATTACAATTACTTCACTTCATTTACTTCACTTCAATTACTTCACTTCAATTACTTCACTTCAATTACTTCACTTCACTTACTTCACTTCATTTACTTCACTTCATTTCGTAGTACTACAATTACTTCACTTCAAGTAGTTTTTACTACAATTGTAGTGTACACTTTGTAGTCTTCAAACTGGTGAACGTGTGTGGGTTGTAGTCTTCATTTTGAAATGTAGTTTTTCCCTTCGCTACAAAATAGTCCAATGCGCGTAGTTTAATGTTTGCACTTTTTTAAATTTAATCCAAAATCATACGCAAATACATTAATTAAGTATTGATTTATTACTCCCTCTCTTTTAGCTCGTAGCGTCTGCTTGCTCGTCTGTCGAAAAAACTTTGGATCGATTTTTAACCCTTTTCCCGTAATCCAATCGAGTTGAAACTCTGCAGGCAGACTCGTGGCGACGATAAAAATGATCTTACAAATTTTCGTTTAAAAATAATAATTAAAGTATAATTTGGAATTTTTAGAATTTTTTTATTACTCCCTTTCGGAGCGTCGCCCGACTCGAGCCCAGCGCGTGAGATAAGCGCCAGACCTGTTTCAACTAGTAAATGAGAAAGGTAGTATAATGAAAACTTGGTTTTTATGGGTAAGTTTTTTAATTAACTTAAATTACTTGATACGGGATCTCAATTAGCGTAAAAAGAAAAACGTTGGAGAATAATTGTCTTTATAAATAATGAAATTTTTATTTCAATAGTTAAAAAAATCCCAAATGTCATTCAACCAGCTTCCTAATCTTTCTATACTAATAACAAATAAAAAAATACATATTAAATAATAAGGATGAGGATAATTTTAAAAAAATCGGGTGTTTATAAATTGATTTGTAATGATTGTGATTATTTTTATATAGGAAAAACGTGTAGAAATTTTTAAGTTAAAGTTAAAGTTAGAGTAACTTAAGGAACACTTAAGATTTTAAATAGCAATAATTATTATGAATTTTCTAACCATCTTTTGGCTATGGATCATTCTTTCGATATTAATAAGGGTTTACAAATTTTACATACAAATTATACAGAATCACAGTTTGATAAATTAGAAATTTTGGAAACAAGAAAAAGTGTTAATAGTAAATTGAATATTATAAATAACCAGGTCCTTTTTACAAACACTGATCTTTTAAATTTATTTTCATGTTAAGTAGGTACTTTATTATTATTCATTTTCCATATAAATATATTTTTAAATAATTTGATTGTCTATTTTTGAATTTAATTTTGTTAGTATACAATTGTATTCTGACGAAGGGGCCATGGGCTGTGTAACATATTGACATTTTCAATACGAAAGTGGCGAAAGCTAAATTTATTTTTTTGAATTATATTAATATTGTCACCACAAAATTATTTCGCTGTTTTTGAAAACAAAGTTAAATAGAAAAGCCTTCGAATCTGTGCCCTGCCAGTGATGACGTATGGAATGTGTAACATTTCACATCTCACAATTAAACATATCACTTGAGCTGCGACAGAAATTACCATCAAAATTTAAAAAAGCTTATACCTATATATTTATTAATTAGTAAATACAAGTTAAAATAATGTATGCATTTATTTATAATTGATTTTTGCCTTACCAGGTAGGTACCGTATATCTACATACGCATTTTTATTTAGAGATGTGTTTGGTCAATTATATGTTTTTATTAATTTTCATAGATGGCGGTAGTGAATCGCTACACATATTGTATGAAAACTTTGAATAAATATTTAAAAATAATCAAATAAATTACATAAAATTTGAGAATGTAAATCATTAAGGGTAGTTATTGTTTACATTAATGTAAAAAATAAAGTATTTATTGGATAGTTTCGAAGATATAAGCCAAAATATATCAAAGTTACAACATTCACATGTTTGACACCAGCCGCGCAACATATATACAAAATCAGAAAATTTGATTGTTGGAAGTGTGCGTCTTCGCTGTGATGGCACTTGCTGGGCATTGATTTGTTTACAAACGATAATTTTTTCCATCGCGCGCGCTCATTGGTCAAATGAAATTGCGCGCGCTTCCGCGGCGTCTTATTTCCTGTTACGCATTCCGTCCTTTTTCACGAAATCACTGCCACAGATTGCAGGAGAGCGAGAGGAAAGATGCTACACATCAAACATTGTAATCAATATATCGAGACTAGCCGTACAAAAAGAAAGGTTGACAGTCGCATCCACCAAGAAAAACTTGCGTTTAACAAAAAATCAAAGGTTTTCGAATCCAACAATATAAACCTAAGCTCCGCAAGCAAACTTATGTGTGGAGTATTTTGCTGTATGGATGTGAGACATGGTGCATTGGCGACAGAGATAAAAAACGATCAGAAGCCTTCGAGATGTGGACCTACAGACGTGTCCTAGGAATTTCCTGGAGAGACCACATTACGAATGAAGAGGTTCTCAGCAGGATCGATGAAACCAGGCACACGATGTATACCATCTCGAAAAGGCGTGCAAAATTGATGGGGCATACCTTACGCCGTGAATATCTTGAGCAAGTGTGCCAAGATATGAATTGTGCCTGCTACACAGGGCTGAAGAGAATCGCCGGAGACAGCAGAATGGAGAAGAGGATGTGCTTTGCTGCAAACCAATCCCACGGATTGAAACCCAGGAAGGAAGGAAAGCTTTCCGTGGATTTCGGATCCCTGAACTCCAACCTGCGGTGTGGTCCTCCAGCTGCTTGGTGTTTGAGGTATGTGTTGGTGAGGGGCTGCGAAATACAAAGTCAAGGCGTTGTGCAGTGAAGATGGACCCACCACACACCCAAGGCCGCTTTATGAGCAATAGCTCCCATATCGGCCCTACACTTTTGCCTCCCAATTCGACATGTTTTTAATGCTAAATTGGTCATCCTTCCCGCGCTACTTAAACTCATATGAGTTTTTGGGGGTTTGGAGGTGCTTTGGAGCAGTTGCTTTTAGGTCACCACCGTCATGTGACGAAAAAGCTCCAAAGGCGTAGAATATTTGATGATTTATTATCTCGATAAAACAAGTACAAAATATATATGAGTGAGACAAAGACAATGATAGATACTCCAAGGGCCATAGCCTCCGGCCACCCGCCGGAGGTCTATGAAAGACTGACGTATGTCGTATGTATGCGGGTATGTCTTGCTCGTGCCTCGATTTGCTTATGTGGCCGATATCGGCCCTACACCCAGTTTTGCACGATAATGCTAGCCAACAGTTAACACAGCACTGACAACATTCTCACCCTGCTTTCTGCACGGTATTTCAAGCTAACACTAACCACCACAACATCAATACTCATAAAAACACATCAGCCCTAATGATGGACCCTGCAATGGGGTCAGAAACTTCGGCCATAAAGATTCTCAATACACGTCATAATACCCCAGAAGATACAGCAGAAGTTACTCAATTATATTTCTTTAATTTTTTTATTTTCACCTTTATTTCATTGTTACGTTATTTTGATTTATATTTTAATTTTACTTTATATAGGTTTGGTTTCCTTTTATTTTTTTGTTTTCTTTTTCTTATATCTTTTGACACTATTATGTTAATTTATGCACATTTTATGATTTTATAATATGTTTTCTTTCTAGCTACTTATTTTACATTTTATATAGTACTTTTCTTTTTTGTTTCTTATTGCATTTTCTTACTGTTTTTTTATTATTTTTCATTATTGTATTTGCTTTATTTTATTTTCTTATGTAGTTCAAGTGATACGTATATATATTTTTTTTTTTTTGTTTAATAAAGACGTATCTCATGGCGGGGACAATGACTGCCTTTGTTCTAGCGACGGTGCAGCTCCGGTTGTATAAACTTTGCTGCTTATTGGTTGAAAAAAATGTCAACTTGTCAGAAAAATGTCATGGAGTAGGGCCGACATGGAAGCTTTTGCTCTTAGAACTTGAGTAAGCGGTGGTTACCATTCGCTGACCTTACAGCATTAATCCTCCTTAGAGTTCTCAATTCTCTCGAATACACTGCATTTTACCCATTATGAATCACAGGAAATGTAATGTAGTACTACATTGTAGTAGTAAGTACAGAGCGGACCCATCACTAGCATATATGCGTAAAGCGTAACTAACGTCAAAATGTGCTACCATTCGATTAGTAGGTAAAGGCGTGTTTTTATTTTATTTATTTTTTTATTCTTCATCTTGATAAATGACGGGAAATGGAGCCGCTCATCTCACTAGGAAGAACCTGTGCCGAGATGAGCAGCCGAACAATATAGTGAGAACAAAATAATAAAGATATAAAACAAAATACTAAATAACTATAAGACAGTATCTATATATTATATAATACAAAAGCAATAGTGAAAGTAAAATAAAATAATATATGTAAAGAATCATATGTATGGATAGTAACAACGTGAAAATATAATAGCACAGTTAAAAAGTATAGTTGAAAAGTATATATATAACAAAATAAAATAAATGTTTGCGTTTATTAAATAGTGATAAAAAAAAATACAGTTTAATGAGCAATAAATTATGACCTGTTTTCGGCAGTCGGGTATTTGTGCAAGTTGTATCGCATGATTGAATTGAAGTAATTGTGTAGTGAATTAAGAGACTTTTTTTCAAGTTAGTTTACTGGGGTATTATGCCGTGTTGTTACGACCTTTCGGGCCAACGTTTCGGATCAGCCCTGATGATGGACCCTGCAATGGGATCCGAAACGCCGGTCCGAAAGGTCGTAACAACACGGCATAATACCCCAGTAAACACAAACTTGAAGATTCTGAGTGGCCGTGAAAACCTAAGAACATTCATAAGAGACTTTTTTCTGGACATGTGTACCTACAACGTGACTGGCAGGGAGAAAGTGGCGACTCACGAGTGGGTGCTTCCAGCATATCGATGCAGCCGCGTTCGATGACTGAAAACATGCAGCGAATGTTGATATTCTCCATCATGAGACCGCCTGTGAAAGAATTTTTCAAATCGGTGCAGTAGTTTCGGAGCCTATTCAATTCAAACACACAATCAAATCTTTCCTCTTTATAATATTAGTATAGATATTGACACAATGCCCACTCGAACTTATGCAGCGCCCCCTAAGTGCTAAAAATTTGAACACGCCCCACCAGAGCTCCAAAATGCCCGCTTAAGAACCACTGATCTAACCGTAGGCTAACATGCACAGTTGCATATATTAGCGAAGGGAAAAACTACATTTCAAAATGAAGACTACAACACACACACGTTCACCAGTTTGAAGACTACAAAGTGTACACTACAATTGTAGTAAAAACTACTTGAAGTGAAGTAATTGTAGTACTACGAAATGAAGTGATGTAAATGAAGTGAAGTAATGAAGTAATTGTAGTATTAATGAAGTGAAGTAATGAAATGAAGCAATTGTAGTATTAATGAAGTGAAGTGTAATGAAATGAAGTAATTAAGTAATGTAGTACTAGTGAAGTATTTTTTTCCCAAATAAAAATTTAACGAGCTAAAAAAAAAAAAAAAGGTCACGATATTTTCTCCAAAATAACATTTGGCGACCTAAAAAAGAAAAAAAAAGGTCGCCAGTCAGATTTCTTAATTCGATTCCAAAAAATTTTCAAACCATGGGGGGGGGGGGTTGTTACAGTTTCCAGAGATTTCTTCATATATCTACATCAACTTGCCAAAAATTTCACGTAAAAAATGCACTATTTAAAGTATGTTTCTCATACTTTCGATAACTTTGAAGTGTATGTACTTTAAGGTGTTTGCTTTGAAATGAAGTGTACTATTTGAAGTTTATACTTTCAATAACTTTGGTGTTTGTAGTTTGTAGTGTGCACTACACATCAAAATGTGCTAAGTGTGCACTTCAATGTAGTGTAGTACTACATTGTAGTAATGAGTACAGAGCGGACCCATCACTAGTTTCTAATGCAAAATGCTTCGTCCTTGTGAGACTTCTATAATTTATCTTACTAAATGATTTATAATTTTTTTTTTACGTAATCATCTATAATGTAGATGTTCTTTTTTTTAATTCTTAAAGCAGGTAAAACAATATTTATTATATTTCCTAATACATACATTTTTGCATTAGATATCATAAGTACATTAAATTTGTATTCAAAAGTAAGTATCACGTATTTTTTTTTTTTTATTTTTTTTTTATTTCGTTTTTTTTTTTAGTTTTTTTTTTTTTATTATTTTTTTTTTCTTTTTTTTTAAATTTTTTTATTTTTATTTAGTTTTTTCTTAAAAGTCCTTGAATTGATTTCGTCCCTAATGCCCCATGGTAGTTTCATATATAATTTCATTCCACTGTACGTCATAGAAGTTTGTACAGTACATCGTGTTCATATTGATTTTTACTCCCTATCTTTTAGCTCGTAGCGTCTGCTTGTCTGACAAAAAACTTTGAATCGATTTTTAACAATTTTTCCGTGATCCAATCGAGCTGAAACTTTGCAGGCAGACTCACGGCAACGATGAAAATGATTAATAAAATTTTAGTTTAATTTTTAAAAAAATATTATAGTGTTATTTTGGATTTTTCGAAATTTAAATATAAATGAGAAGGGAACCCGACGCTTAGAGAAGGTGTGAACCCTGTTTCACCTGGTCTGACTCGAGCCATGGGTCTAATTAGTCGGCTATGTGATCAAATTGGAAACAATACAAAAGAGAAAGGGAGTATATAAAAACTTGGTTATTATGGGTTAGTTTTTTTTTTCTTAATAATTCATAGGTATTATTGTGTCCATTCATAATTTTATATATAAATAGAAGTACATTTAATTTAAATATTCATCTAAATATCATTATCTGTAAGCTTTATAGCATCACTTTGATTTTTGTGTACCTATCGATTTCTTTTAAGTATAATTCTTAATGCTTTATTTTGGAGTATCTTAGTAACAAAGTGCATAATTTTATACAGCGTATCTCATAGCTAGTAGAAAAAACATTAACGGTAGATTCCTGCATTGATAATGAGTCATGAGAGCTATGGAGATATGCAATATCAAATTTGCATTTTTTTTTCAATATTTCTGACTTAGTTTTTTGCAAAAAGTTGAACTATCATTACAGTAACTTATATCGATTATGAAAAATTCATTAGCTTTGATACAAGTCGAATACAATGAAAACAATTCAAAAGTAATTTTCAGTCTTATTATGTAGTATAACGGTTAAAAAATAAGACAAATCAAATAAATGTTGTGAATGATCATTTAATTCTTACACACGCTTAACTTCCTTCATCTAGGAATGCGATTGCGTATAATAATAATTCACTTCTCACCTTGTAACAAGAGAATACGTTCCATGACCTTCCTCTCATGTGTCTGCCGTAAGCCTTTAATTATATAATTAATGTTTATTTATCAAAACAATCTCCCTCTGTATTCTAGCCAGGTGCTAACTAACCATTTCGGTGTTGCCTCTCAGAGAAACGGCTTCGAGCTCTGGCAACCCGACACACCCCTGTCTCGGAGGGGTGGTGTTCATCCCCCTGCCAAGGTAGCCCGATATCAACCACATTCCTGTCTCTCCGAGCAGTAATAATTAGTTTGATTTACGTTTCAATTTCCACCTGTCCACCGCAAAACAAGTCCAGATACGAAGAAATATTTGATCTATGGGTTTAAATTATGTTACGAATTATGGGTGTGCTAATAAGATTGCAAGGGAATGATAGTTTTTATTTATTTATTTTGTTTTGGGGAAAATTAACAGCAATTATGCCAATTACAAATTTTCCACTGAATATAAAAATTTACTTTAATAGCGAGTGGAGAGGGTGGAGGGGAATGTGGGACGGGGGTAGTAGGGAAGATATAATGTACGAATTAGTTTGGGTGCGGTAGTGTAGATATTGTTTGTTTTATGTTTCTTATTGTTGCGTTGAAAATGTCAATGTGGTGACAGTTTGTGTTAAATGAATTTGTGGATCTGTACATAAAGGAGTTTTTTTTTGAGATGGTCTTGCAAAAGGGGAGATGAAAAGTAGGTGAATGTCTGTTATTGCGAGTTGGGATGTGGTAAGATATTCGTTGAAGAAGTTCCGGACTGTCAATTAGATTGTGTGTTATTTTGAATAGCATCACCGCGTCAGCGTGTTAATATACAGAGTGGAGTTTTATTACCTAGTGAATAGAAATTTTATTTTATTTTTTATTTTCATTTATTGGTTTTCTTACAGCCATATAATTAATCAATCAGTACAGTAGTTCCTCGAGTATCGATAAATGAATTTCCGCGAAGTAGGACTCTCTATTAATAAATTTAATATTTTCTAAGTCAGAGCATAGAAAACCTATTTACGATCCCTTGAATGAAGGAAATGAAGGTGTTAACTTATTAATAAGGAAATAAAACCCCTCTAGTCACCATTATACTCATATATATTACATATACAGGGTTATTTGTAAAACATTAATAACCTCGTAGGACTATATTCCTGCTTTGATTATGAGTCGAAAATGTTCAAGTTATTATGGTCTAATATCAATAGTTAAGGAAATATGTGACATCAAAGTTCGCATTTTTTTTTCAATATTTCTGACTTATTTTTTGTACAACGTTGGACTATCATTACAATGACTTATATCGAATATGAAAAATTCATTCCCTTTAATACAAGTCAAATAAAAAAATAAAAACCTTCGAATTCCAATTGGAAAACATTCCAATTGGAATTATTTAAGGGTTTTTATCATTTTATTTAACTAGTATTGAAACAAATGAATTTTTTGTAATCGATATGAGTTACTGTAATGATAGTCCAATGTTTTACAAAAAATAAGTCAGAAATATTGAAAAAAAAATGCAAACTTTGATGTCGCATATCCCCATAACTATTGATATTAGGTCATAATAGCTTCAACATTTTCGACTCATAATCAAGGCAGGAATATAATCCTGCGAGGTTATTAATGTTTTACAAATAACCCTGTAAATGTAATAATGGATAAACATACGTACTAGTAAAACTTCAATCAATTATACTTTAAACGAAACTCGCCCTTCCAATGTGTATGCCATATCAGATCGTCAATAAAGTCGAATTTTCGTTGCAAAAAGCTCGTCCACTTCCGCCGAATGTCGAATAAGTGACACCGCATTTGCGAACGTTTCGAGAAATATTTTAAAACAATGGATAGAGACTTTATAAAAGTGATAAAATATAAAACTGAACGAGCATTTGTACGGACAGTGAAAAAAATATTTCAATTCATAATTGTTGATCTAATGTAGGCAGAGAGAATTGAACGTCATACTCTTCTATCCTGGAACACCACTTTTGCTTCGGCCACATTCATACATCTTCTCATACAAGTTCTACGGTTGTTGCGGCTATTAACGGGGCTATCCTCAAACACTTGTTGTATCTGATCGTGCCAGGTCTTTCGCGGACGCCCTCTATTTCTGTTACCTTCAACACTCGCCTCATATATTTTCTTAACCATCCTTTCCTCGTACATGACCATCTCAGCACTCCTTCCTTTATCTATCTACCACACTACAGCCAGCATTGCATCCACGTCTAATTTTTTCATTATAAAAATATAACTTATACAAAAAGTCATACATAAGATATTGTTATGGTTGTGGTGTGTAGTGATATTTAAATGCTAGTGTAGTGGTTGTCCTGACGAAGAGACGGGTTACGTCTCGAAACCGGTAGACAAAAGAGTAATTTTTATTGGTTATATATTAGCATAAATAATATTTTGTTCAAATGTCTGACCACAAAGCTAATGTTTTAAAAAAATATTATTTACAATTTTTTAAGTCCTTTTATAGAGATATCTCATTTATCACTCCTGTGAGACTTCTATAATTAATATTAAGTATCCCTCTTTGGACAACATCAGTAATTGTGTTCTTAGATCATACATATAAAATATTATTTAAAAGTTGTTGACTTATAGATACCCTTATCGGTTCTCTGTTAAGCCATGTATTCACTAGAAATTATCTCGCAACATCACGCGCGGCATAGAGTCTACATGACGTTGCAACGTCGCGCACAACGTAGCGGGGCATTTCTACGTGCCGCGGAAACGTTGCCATGCGCACGGTACACGAGCGAGCTCACGGGGACATCGAGCTGCGCATCAGTATCGCGTGGTATGTTTACGAGTGAATGCGCATGCGTTGTATCTGTCAACTGACATTACGAACGAAATTAATTAATAAAACGCAATTATTGTTCTCCAACTCATCGTCGTACAATTTTGTGGGACACTTCAAACCGTGTATATAAAAATAAAATGGTGTGAGGGCTAACAGCGTTTCTTAATATTGTCTTTCTTGGCTATGGAAGTCCCGATTATTTGTAATAAATTGTCAAAATCACTTGTTGTCATTCGAGTGAAATTGACAAAAGATCCGTCAGACATTCGGAGATCGCGTAGAATAGCCATCCTTCTTTCTCTTTGCAGTAAATAATTTCGCACCTACCACCTTTTTCTCCTCTTACGTTTCGATATACTCGTTATAATAAATAGATACGCAGCTGTCATCCTAACCTCATCGGGCGGCAAGTGTTAATAGATACGCAGCTGTCAACATAATCTCATCGGGCGACGAGTGATATGCGAGTCCCGGTGTGTACACGTCAAATGACCGCGTCATTGTCCCCGAAACATGGGCGTAGATGTTGATGCGACATGCTGCGCGGAATGTTTCGCGATTTGTCCCCTAGTATTTATAGTATGTATCCCCCATGTATTCACATGACTTTAAAATACTGTCATTTCTTCCCCTTTAGTGGCTGCGCACGCCCGGCCCAGGGTGTGCTCGCTGCCCGAGCAGGCGCTGAACCCGAGGGTGTCGGACGACCTGTACCGCCTGCGGACCTTCTCCATCACCACCAAGGGCGGCGTGGTGAATCAGGGCGACTCCATCATCAGCCGGCGCTCCAGGTCCAACACCAGCGTCAACACCACGGCCAGCAGGTACGCGTTGTTCTTTCACGGTTCATGGGTGTGTCTTGCGTTCTCCGTATTTCGTTTTGTCGGTTGCTGTCAGATCTCTTGTCCAGCTTAAATTCATGGTACGGCAGCCTTGGTGGTCCAGTGGCTTGTCATACCGAATACTCTGATCTGAGTTCAATTTTTGGTAAAGTCACAATATATATATATATATATATAGTACTATAGACTGTCCTCAACTACTAGAACGTATCTGCTTGCTTGTTCCATCTCGCATAACTAAAAATCATGCAGGTTTTGCCGTGGAAACTGTAGCTATTATCTTTTTCTTTAATTCCCCACTGCAAAGACTTCCTAGACTAGCAAACAGATATGAGCAACTTGACATCTTTGCCAATAACTGTGTATTATTCAAACATTTATTTTAAGTCGTATTGAAAGATAACTAATATTTGTCAAATTGGACTTAAATAATTGATTTGTATTTGAATGTATATTTTTTATTATATTATGACTTTCAAAGCTTACGTACGCTATTGCTTTTCATTATTACATTATTACTTTATTTGTTTTGAATTTCTATTATATTATGATTTTCTTATACTCCTGCTCGTTATATACTTGCTCTTTACTTTATATTATATTTATCTTTATATATTTGTACCTGTATTTTAAGTATTTTCTTTCCACTTTATGTCATTATTATGTTTACATGTTATTATTTTTTTCTTTAAACTATATATCCTATAAATGTACACTTTATCTATCTGTTGTAAAAGCCCTCTATGGCGTTAATAAATAAAAATAAAAAAAATCATTGGGTGTGCCATGGATGGCTATCGCTGAATATCTGGCAGCGCTGTATTTAATTCTACTTCTTCCTTTTAATATACCCTGTTCTTCAGAAGATAGCGCCTCCTGTAAGGTAGATTCTCACCTAACTTTCCATCTTTCGGGAGGTCTTCGTGAGGCTGATTATGCAGTACGACATTCGGGAGTCCAGTGCTGTCTTTTCTTTTGACATGACCATACCAGTACCTTCTTCATTGTCTGCTCCATCGCACAATGTCTTCAGCCTCACATATGAAGACCCCATGGCAAGAAGTTGCTAACTAACATTCAAGTCATTTTGAGATAATTAGACATTTGCATTTCGCCTTTGAAAAATATGTTTTATTGCTAATTCAAGATTAATTTTTATTGATTTTTGTCACTAAAATATCAAAAACGTATTTACAAAGTAAATAAAACGCATTTATGCACAAAAAATAAAAATATAAAATAATAATATGTATTTAACAACCATTTTTTCGCCTTAGGAACTCATTTTTAATAGAATAATACCTTTTTAAAATTGGTAAAATACGAACATCAAACAACCCTTCAAATGCTATCCGTTTTTACCATCCATCACCCAAAATTAAAAAATACCTGGCATGTTAACTTATGATACAAAACATATTATGTACTATTTAAAATGATTGAAAAATAATATATAAGTAGGCACATATTATAATAGTCTTCAAATAAAAACAAATATATGACAGTACTGCCAGAGTACAATTTATATTAACCATAAATATTCCAATCAAATTAAAGGGCAAGAACGTGTTAATTTCAGAATGGTGGCATGAACATGTTATTATTGAAGATAACATGTTCTTCCGATTAGTAACTGATTTGATTTTTATGAAAAAGTGTAGTTAACATGTTCATCCCCATGATTTGAACATGTTCTAATTATTTTTAAGTTCTGAACTTATTTCCAATGGAAAGAGCGCATAATATTTAGTTTAGACGGCTTATTAACTCATTTTGACAAAAATGTTAGTTAACAACTTTTTGCCATGGGGTCTTCAATATCTCTCTTAATCCGGTGTTCCTCATGCGATCTAGTGAAGTAACTACCTTTATTTATATTTATAAAATTACATGAAAGAAAGAAAGAAATAAAGATGTAGATGGAGCGAGAGTTATGTATCAGGACAGAAGAATATGGCGTTCCATCCACGGCGGGGAAACGGATTGATGGTAAATTGTTTAGATAAACAAAGCCAATAGATGGCAATAGGGAGTATGGGAGGGGGGGGGAGGGCATAGTGGGGTAGCGGGGCATAGCGGGGAATCCCTATGACAGCTCGAACGAAACGCCGTGCAATGTTTCAAAGGGCTCGCTTTAATTGGTCGTCAGTCGGCACGTGACCTTCACGTGCGATCCATGCCATTTCGACAGCTGTTTATGCTATATAAAAAAAGACAAAAAACAGTGTTTTCGTTAAAAAAAATACGTGAAATTAAACAGAAATTCTTTCTCGAACTCAATTATATATTGCGGTGGTTAATTTTTCGTTTTGAAGCCGTAACTTCTGGACTTCATAATTGTGATGTTCTTACGTGCGTAGGCAATATAACTCGGCCTACGCACTTGGGAATAATCGGGTTCTTCTAGTAATACGCGTTACGTAGGTAATAACATTTATTGGAGACACTACTTTATAATACAATATGTACAACTGATTCGGACCCCGGTGAATCTCGTTCTGCCCGGTGCGGCGCAACAGCACGGGCGCCATCCACGCGCCTCGCTCGCACGCTTGCCTCTCACTCATCCAAGCGTCCGCACATTCGTCACAACAATTAAAAGTACAAATTGTCTGTGAAAAAGGTAAGATTTTTTCAATTTATGTTTTATTGTTAAAGTAATAATATATTTTCTAAATTTTAAAATGCCATTTTACATTTATGTATTCACATACCGTAGATTTTTTATCGTAATCGTGAAAAACATATTCATAGTCGTTCGCAATGCATTAAACGTTTAAACGTTTAGAATTCAACTCATACACAGAAAGCGAGTGTTATCATAAAATCCCTCCTCTATCATATCGAAGATGCATACAAGATCTGTGTTATCTTTATAAAATCTTGAATAACTTGGTTGACTCGCCCTATTTATTAGAGCAAATAGGTTTAAGTTGTCCTACATACTCAACGCGTTCAAATAATTTATTTTACGTAAACTTTGGTAGGACTAACTACTTAAAAAACTGCTTTGTAACTCGTTGCACCTCAAAATACAATATGTTAAATTCTACAAATAATCTAGACATTTTTACTGACAATTTGCTTTTATTTAAAATGAAACTCCGTAATCTCATTTATGACTATTGATTTGATACTTCTTTAATTGAATCCCATTCCCTCCCTCTCCCCACCCCTCCCATTTTATGCAATATCATAATTTAAATCTTTGAAATATTTATTATTTATCACATATTCTTTATCATTGTTTTTTATTTAGTTTTTTTTACCAGCTTCGAGGAAACTTTACTGGTCATACTCACGAATATTTTTTTGATATTATATAAAAAAAAATTAAAATTGTACTCTATGTTTCCCAAATAAAATAAAAATCAAAATAAAATAAAATAAACCATGATATTGAGTCAACACTTGTTGTTTAATCATAATATTTTATCTTGTAGGTATGTTTGAGTCTTAAGTACCCCACTATGCCCCCTACTCCCTAGGTACCCCTTGTTCTCGCCGCCAACGTCAAGCGCAAATTTTACAGAAGTTCAAACTACTCACCAATATTGTCTGAACGTTTATCGAGCGAATTTGTTTAAGTACTTGTAAGGTCAAAAGGCTTACGCTGTACTACGAAACAATAGACTTTAATAGGCTTTTCTGATTACATTTTACCTGAAATGTACGCTCTAGTCAATAAGCAAATTCTTTTCCCGCGAACATAAAATCTGAAGCGACGCGGCGCCGCCTGCGAAATTATGTAAGGAAAATCAGAGAATCGCCGCTGAAACGCGAGTCGACTTTTCTCGACTTTCTAGCGAAATAATCCGGTTCGCATCATCAGTAGCGAAGGGAAAAACCACATTTCAAAATGAAGACTACAACACATCAGTTTGAAGACTACAAAGTGTACACTACATTTGTAGTAAAAACTACATGAAGTTAACTAATTGTAGTACTAATGAAGTGAAGTAACTGTAGTTGTACACAAAATTGTAGTATTTATTTATTTTTTTATTTATTAGAGACACTAACAGGATAATAGGTACATGATACTCAGATATTAAACATTATATTGAAGACTATGCCCATTATCCCAATTACAAGTGTCTTCGGCACGCTCTAGTAACATATATTTTTGCAATTAATTATATTTTACATGTACATTTACGTATATTATATATTTTGTGTTTGAGTGTATTGCGATTAGTATTTAATGAATGATTGATTTAATGGATCTATAGGTTCATGTCATCGTTTAGAAAATGGATGTTGTGTATGAGTGAGTTTTTGAACGAAGATAAGGTGTCTGCAAGAATATCAGCATCAATGTTAGGGTCAGCACAATACAAATTATATGTGCGTCACAACCTTGTGATGGGAGAAAAGTAACCGACATTATTAGTGTGCTGACTTATTCTGAAGAACTCCGGGTTTCTTATACGGGGTTTAACATGCAAATTTATGTCAAATAGAGAGAGAGAATCAATAGCTCCGCTGAGAATCTTGTGTAGCACAACGAGATCGGATATTTTCCGTCGGGACTCTTGTGCATCTTGAAAAAGGCAAGTCGATCTTCGTAGCTGCGAAGGTTGTTGTGTTGACCAGCTTTGTATGACAAAATACTTAGAAACTTTTTCTGCACTCTCTCGATTCTCTTAATATGTGTTGTGTAATAAGGTGACCAAATAACTGACGAATATTCCAATATACTTCGTACTAGTGATGTATAGAGAATTTTTAGACTTTGAGGATTTTTAAAATCTTGAGTAATTCTGGTGATAAATCCCAACAAAATTAATGAAGTGAAATAATTGTAGTACTACAAAATTGTAAAATTGACCTGCAAGAAGTGCTTCTAAGTATGTGCTCGTACTTTCGATAACTTTGAAGTGTGTATACTTTGTAGTGTTCGCTTTGAAATGAAGTGTACTATTTGAAGTATGTACTTGTAACTTAGAAGTATGTGTAGTTTGTAGTGTGCACTACACTTCAAAAGGCGTGAAGTGTACTGTAGTACTGCATTGTAGTAGTTAGTACAGAGCGGACCCATCACTAATCATCAGTACCATCAAGATCATATTGTCACATGGCTGGGGGACTATTGAACGAAAACACTGGAAATGAATGTACAAAGTCCCTTGATACTACATACCTGCCCGCCCAGAGCTGGCAGAAGAGGAACGAAAGTAGACTGAATGCGGTGGAGATGAGATCCCTCAGACGTATGTGTGACAAATCCATTAATGATTGAGTGAATAATGAAAATATTATATAGGGATGAATGTAGAGCTGATCTTAGCATAATTAATATAATTAAAAAAGGTTCGCTCAGGTGGATTGGGCATGTTGAGCGAATGAATGAGGAAAAAATGGCGAGAAAGATATATAACGCGAGTGTTGACTGTTCCAGAAAGAGAGGGCGAAATAGGAGAAAATATTGCCTATGTTACCCGCCGGGTCCTAAAGAATAAGTTTGCAAAATTTAAGTCGAATCGGACAAACGGTGTAGATTTGTATAGAGAACAGAGAGACAGAAAGACAGACATAGAGTTTTATAGGTTTAGATTTATCAATATTGAAAAGGTAGGTACCGGTGCCTTTTTTTTTCAAATAATTTGAACGTTGTGTCAAAATTTCAAAGCAATAGTTGAAGAACTTAAGGAGATTTAAGATTTTGGACAATCAAACATTTACATTTTTATTTATATAAATAAATAGTTAAGTACATAAAAAAAGTAGACAACCACAACTCTGTGCCAAAATTTCAAAGCAATCGGCGAAGAGCCTTCAGAGATTAGCGATTTTGTACAAAGGAACATTTACATTTTTATTTATATAGATAATGATGTGTAATATATTTTTTATACACATTACTGCTTTGTGCTTTATATTTAAATATTTTATTGTTTATACCTGATGTACATCCGTATTCTGAAAATAACAATGTCTGGATCTTTAAGATCTTTATCCCAACACTTAATATACGATAATAAAAAATAAAAATGTCCAGAGCGGATTTTGTAATTCTACGGCTCAAATACACTGTATTAAAAGATGATATAAGAAAGATTGTTTCTTACAAACGTATTCATTTCTTCATCCACAGCGTCCAGATGAAATATCATGGCTAAACTTGTCATGACCACGTTCGGCGTTACCGCGTATTCAAATCTTCCCATCATGACATTTGACAGATAACAATTTATATCTTTCTCCCTCCCTCTATGTCTATCTTATGTAGAAACTTACAGAAACAAACACCGACGTAAAGCTATGTCTCGTTTATTTTTAATTTTTATTATCGTCTATTAAGTGTTGGGATAAAGATCTTAAAGATCCAGACATTGTTATTTTCAGAATCGGGCCGATTGTTTTATATACTTCTTTGTATATTATAACATTTTTATGTAGAAGCCTATAACGGACGTGAATAATAATAAATAAAAAAATTTGTGGTCTGTGAACTTGACTGTAGCCAGAGGTATTGTAAGTGCGTTTTACGGTATCTGTCTTATACTATTTAATACTTGAAAAAAGACACGCTTTCTATTCGCGCAGTACAGAAGGTAAAAAGTACAAAATAAAGGACAGGATCATTAGGGAAGGAATTCACAAAGGGGTGTGAGGAGGGAAGAAAAGGGAATCAAAGAACTGTGAAAACACTCCACAACTTGAAGGGACGTGTTGACTGCCGGAGTAATGAGGGCTTCTTGCCTTCCAGGCCAAACAGGCTTTTCTGAAAGGACTCTGCTCTGTTTATTACGTCACAGGGACAGAGCCTTGCAGGTACGCGTGATTTCACGTAAGGACACCATCAGGTTAGTGACTATGCGTAATACGCACATAGGCGGTGACCTATTAGCACCCGAATTGCAGTACAGCGGAGCGTGTGTTTGTTAAATTTTGGCCCTATTGCACCCCGAGGCAGTGAAGTGGCTTGTGCGGACTACTCGCCGCGCCGTGCAGTGTCTTACTTTAAAAAAAATGCCAACCGGATGGCGAAAGAGTAGGGCCGATATGGGAGTTTTGCTCATAGGACGGTTTTGGGTCTGTGTTAGATCCCAACTTACTGTCCCTTAAATATGCTATGTCATTAAAACATTGTTAATCAGCATGGCGAAAGAGTAGGACCGATATGGTAACTTTATTGTCCACAAAATATCATACATTTCTTTCATATTTCTATGTATTTTTATCATTTTATTTTTAATTGTATACAGGGTGTCTTATAGTTAGTAGTCTAAACATTACAGATGAATTCCTCCCTTTATTATGAGTCGATAATGTTCAAGCAATCATGACTTTATATCAATAGTTATGGAGATATGCAATATAGAAGTTTGCATCTTTACAATATTTATTTTTCAAGACTTATTTTTCACAAAATCCCGACAGCTGACGAGAATTCAATACGGCGTCGTACTTCTGGCGCGCACGGATGCACGTGCATTTCGTTGCATACTAAAACCACACTTTAACAACTATCTTCATGGTCTCTCATTTCCGCTACACGCTGCTCGCGCGCGACTTCCGTTACAAAATCGATGGTGTTGGTAAAACAAAATCAGGTGCATTATTTGCGAAGGTCACAAGAGTCCCGAATTTTTCCTAATCGTAAACGATTATCATGGTGAAAAAGTTTTTGTGATTGGAAAAATTCCGAATTCTTACACCGGTGGAAATCATATCTTTTTTTCGATCTTAAGTTTTAAGTAATTTGTTTCATAATAATTTCACGTGTCCTGGCTGTCTGGAATACAAATGAATACACTTGAAATTTATTAACGATTTTGAATTATTTTAACAAATTCACAAAGTCACTGGATACGAATTTGATTCAAATACTATTAAAGCAATTTAATTTAAACACTAAGTTTGCATCCGCAGTTTGAGTCATAATATTGAAGCCTAAGCGCTTTCAATTGAGACACCCATCTTCCTCAGAGGCAATATTAGAACTAGAGTTCTAACTAACATAGTTTAGAACTAGAGTTCGAAGGATGATGAGTATCTCCATTAAAAGCGCTTAGGCTTAAATATTATTAACACTGAGTGATTAAATTAAATTGTTTTAATGGTATTTGAATCAAATTCGTGTCCAGTGACTTTGTGAATTTATTAAAATAATTATTAAATCATTAATAAATTTCCAGTATCCTGAGGAATAGAAGTAGAATAGTATGTAGAAGTGTTTATTCATATTGAATAAAGAAAAGAAATATTTAGTGATGTACACCAAGTCGTGTTTTATTCATTTATTTAATATGTCGCCACAAAGATATAAATCGTTCATTCACGAAGCATTATATTCTTGTTAATTATAGTAAATTGATGATTTAATATTGCATTTGTATGTAACAGCTTTGCAAAAGTGTAAAACTCAACATTAAATGTTTTTTTTAAATATCATATAAAAATTAATCAATTTAAATATATACGTACAAAAAGAAACCCGTATTTATATATATGTACAAAAAACTCCACAATCAGCCACAACCACCCACCGGTGGTTATGGTGGTGGACAGCCCTTGGTATCACATCGAAAATATGCGAGTTTGGTGGGGGTGGTTGTGCGTGGGTGGGAGTGGGTGACGAAAATGTGCTTTCTAGCACATTGTTTTGTTATGGGAAGGCCGAAAATGCTTCAGATTGTTTCAAAATAGGCGCGCCGACTATGTCGGTGAGTCTAGAAGGTTTCGGACACCTGCTCTAGAAAGTTCCGGAAGGAGAGGGTTCTAGAAAATTCCCGAAAGTTCTATAAAGTTCTAAACTGAGTGGCGGAATGTGTCGGTGTGTCTAGAAGGTTCCTGTACATTCGAATTTCTTGAAAGTTTTGGAAGGAGAATGTTCTACAAGGTTCAAGAAAGTTCTATGACGATCCAAACAGTGTTATAAAAATCTACGCATGCGAAGTCGCGCGGGCACAGCTAGAACATTCTAGAATTTTCGCGAAAGTTCTATGACGATCCAAACAGTGTTCTAAAAATCTACGCGTGCGAAGCCGCGCGGGCACAGCTAGTATAATATATATCTCATATAAAAATCTGATATAATTTAATAATAAAAATCCACCCTTTGAAAAAAGAAACGCCAAAAGGTGAATTAGTACCCTCATAAATTTCACCCTTTCTCTTACTGCAAGGCGTTTGAAGGTGTGATATATTATTGGCGGTACGGGGAGTGAGCTTTCGAGAAAACGATTATGATTGTAGCTTTGTGCTGAGCTCAGAATTAAACGAAACTCAAGAAAGCGTTCAATTCTGAGCTGAGAACAAATTACAACGTTCGTTAATAAGGGTGGGTTATACGTCATATTTTACGCCACCCCTGTCGCCCGTAAACCGCCCCGTACGTAGGAAACTTTCACGTGTTGAATCAAATCGATAAGGGATGCTATACACATTTTCGCACTGTGATCATAAGAGTTTTTTTTAATACTTTTTAATACTGAGATAAATACTAAAAACCTATCACTACTTAAGGAAATTTCTCTGGAATCTACGAAACCTACATCTCAATGGAAATAATTTTATAAAAAAACTAAGCCATAAAAACCAAGTTTTTATTTTACTCCCTTTCTTTGTAAATTAAGTTTACCATCATGTAATTAAATAATTGATCGACTGAAAATGAAAAAAAAAATTAATTAATTCTTCATTTAACATTCTTACTAATTCTTCCAAGTTTTCTGCAGATATGTATATTAAAGTATTGTCGGCAAATAGCCTGACTTTACATTTTTTTAATATCTTGCACATATTATAGATATATATAATAAACGGTACAGGGCCTAATACAGATCCTTGTGGCACTCCTAGATTGTTTTCTATACATTCTGAGTATTTATCGTTTACTTTAGTTTGTTGTTTTCGGTTTTTTAAATATTCTGCTATGCAGTTCTTGGCTTTATTCGTAAATCCTATTTTTTGTAATTTGTCTATCTATTGTCTCAAAAGCTCTTTTAAAGTCTAATCAAATAACTATTGTAAAATTATTATTTTCTATTTCTGTTTTACATTCTTCGATTACTACGTTTATTGCAGTTTGGCCTATTATACCTACTGATGGAGTAATTCAAATTTTAAATATTCCGTGACGTTATCAGGCCGCCGTTGGTAGTAACCAAACTTTTGTAATGATTCCAATTTGAAAAAACCATTAAAATTTCTAAAAATCCAGAATTATACTATAATAATTATTTTTTTAACGAAAATTTGATAGATCTTCTTGATCGTCGCCAAGAGTCTGCTTGCAAAGTTTCAGATCGATTGGATCACGGGAAAAGGGTTAAAAATCGATCCAAAGTTTTTTTGTCAAGACAAGCAAGCAGACGCCACGAGTTAAAAGAATGGAAGTAATAAAAAACTAACCCATAAAAACCAAGTTTTTATTTTACTCCCTTTCTTTGTAAATTAAGTTTACCATCATGTAATTAAATAATTGATTGACTGAAAATGAAACATGTCTAGACAAATATCTATGTCAGAAATCTCTAAAAATATCTCTTTATTATTTGATTTCTTCCCAAAAAACCAAAGTGTACTGTCATCTGTGAACCAATTGTCATAAATTTTCGAAATTCGTAGTGAAGTACCTATTATACCTACTGACGGAGTAATTCAAATTTTAAATATTCCATGACGTTATCGGGCCGCCGTTGGTAGCTTTTGTAATGATTCCAATTTGAAAAAACCATTGAAAATTTGAAAATTCCAAAATTATACTATAATTATTATTTTTTTTAACGAAAATTTGATAGATCTTTTTGATCGTCGCCACGAGTCTACTTGCAAAGTTACAGCTCGATTGGATCACGGGAAAAGGGTTAAAAATCGATCCAAAGTTTTTTCGTCAAGCAAGCAGACGCCACGAGTTAAAAGAAAGAAAATAAAAAAGTACCCCATAAAAACTAAGTTTTTATTAAACTCCCGTTCTCATTTACTAGTTGAAACATTTTTTTTTGCTTAACCCACGCGTTGGGCTTCGGTCGGGCGACGCTACGAAAGGGAGTAATAAAAAAATTCCAAAAATCCAAAATTGTACTATAATCAGGTTTCGCGTCTACCAGACGCTCTGAAATATTTTCATACAACTTAATAATTTCATTCAAAATTTCAAAAATCCAAAAATATATGAATTATTTTTTACGAAAATTTGATAGATCTTCTTGATCGTCGCCACGAGTCTGCTTGCAAAGTTTCAGCTCGATTGGATCACGGGAAAAGGGTTAAAAATCGATCCAAAGTTTTTTCGTCAGACAAGAAGACAAGCAGACGCCACGAGTTAATATAAAGGGAGTAAAAATAACTTACACCTTAGTTCGCCGGTCATATTGACACGTAAATGAATATTTAACAATATATATTATAGATGTCTCTTAGAGACGAAGCTCTATTTTTATATGGGAAAGTAGAAGTGAAAGTTTTTTGGATATCCATAGGGCTTACGACCTATCGTACGGCTGGCTTAAGTGATTACTTTACCTAATATAACCTTCACCAGTTCCAAATCAAAAAATATAGTTACCTCATTTGATTAGGGGAATAAAAAAGCTTTGGACGCCGGTGGCGCTAGTGACAATTACAACACACATGTGAAACGGGTTGTAAAACTCAAATATATATACAACTTCCAAAAATGTGATAGATGTGGTATTCTATTATGGATGGAAATGGTGAACGTTACATTGTGTAAAATGATCACTTAAGCCAGCCGAACGATAGCCCTATGAACACCCAAGGACTTCCATAACTATTTTCCCATAAAAAATATAATTTCGTCTCTGTGAGACATCTGTAATATACCTTGATTGATGATGTTCCTGGGACAAAATACAGTACTGTGTTGTGAAAAATTTTGACAAACTCAAAATATTCTGAATTTATATTTATGCTTTGTTTTTCTCTTTTCTTTATACTTCTCTACTTTTGGTTGTATTCTGCTATTTACTTTTGATTTTATTGAGTTAGCATTAAAACGATGCCAATCTGGATGGCGAAAGTGTAGGGCCGATGCGGGAGCTTTTGCTCGTAGAACGGCCCGAGTCTGTGGCGGGTCCTACTTCACTTCATTACGAGACACCCTCTATAGCTTTAAAAACTACTTGTGTTGGTCGGTGAACGTTACATTGTATAGAGTGATCACCTAAGCCAACCATAAGACAGGTTTTAAGCCATGCAGACGCCCGTATCTACAATCACATATAAATTGCTTCGCCTCTGTGAGACATCTACGAAATAAGACATATGTGAGGCCTCTCCTCGAATATGCCTCTCAGATCTGGAATCCATATTTTGCTAAAGATATAGTTTTACTGGAAAACGTTCAGAGACGAGCCACAAAATTGCCCTTGGGTCTTAAAAACCTGGAATATGCGGAAAAGCTGAGAGTCTTGAAACTGCCCACTCTTCAGGAGCGACGAGCAAGAGGTGACCTCATCAAGACATTCAAGATTCTATCGGGCTACTACAATATTCCTAATATGACAGATATGTTTGCATTTAACACTAATGTGGGCCTTCGAGGACATCACCTGAAGTCGAACAAGTCTCGGTTCTCGTGTAACCCAAGAAAGCATGCATTAAGCAATAGAGTGGTCAATATGTGGAACAGTTTGCCTGAGGGCGTTGTGTCTGCAGCCTGTGTCAACCAGTTTAAGACTAGGCTAGATATTCAAATGAGAGACAGTGATATGGGCCCATCAGCTTAAGCTGCCTGCCCATTATCAATAATAATAATAATAATAATTATAATATCTCGATTCGAACATTTTGTTGCATGTGTTAAGCGAATCGCTCAGGTCTTTTCGGTATACCGCAGATCGACAGGGATGTTTACGTATACTACGTCATGAAGTGATGTTTCGGACCTTATTTCGCACCTGAATCTGGGATTATTCTAACACCCCGATGGGAATTAATCTCGGGAAGGGTTGATCTGCCTCCCAGGGTACGTCTGCCCCCGCAGGTGGCAACTTAAAAGTAGGGGAGCTTAACCGCTAGGAAAATGTTTCGGAATTGTTAATAGTTAATCAAGGGGGGGTGGTTAGCAATGTGAAATTGAGGCTTAACGGGGAGGCTTAGTTTTGAAGATAATGTGTTTTGAAAACAGTAATTCTAATTATTTGCGCCACTTGGGTGGCAGGTATCGCCCCTATTGTAACGACCCCTACGTGGTATGTTACTGATTTTACTTGCAAGACAAGCAAAGGAGTGCAGAGAGTAACTTGAAACATGAACCCAAATATATATAGTAGGTAGTAATAATTTTGAGTAGCTTGTTGATCTTGTGGTTAGGACACTCGCCTCTTTATCCAAATCGCGGGTTCGAATCTCACTCCAGCTAGCTAGTCCTATTCTTATAGCACAAGCGTTTAGCTTAGTTTGATAATAGTAAGAATATTGATGTAACATGTACATTCCGTGTTCGCATCTCTATTAAAAAAAAAAAATAATAATATTATATTATATATATATATATATATATAATCTATATATATATATAATATATATATATATATATATATATATATAATATATATATATATACGTCTACCAGTTTCGATACCACACTATCTTCATCAAGACGGACGCAAACTATGTATTACCAATTCTAGCAAACAAATCAATTACTGCACGGGGTGTGGCTACAGCTATGGTGCGGGTAATTGAGAAGTGGTCGCTGAACAGGGAATATTGATATTTTCAACACTACTATCCATCCACATTAGGAAAGCCATTTGCATTAGTGTGAGTAACAGTGCGTTTACGAAAACTCGTAACATTTTTTTTAGTAAACGGCAGACGCAAAAAATAAATATAAATATTATTTCAGTTTCTACACCTAAAATAAGGATATAAAAAACTTATTCCGTTTTCAAAATTAATACTATTTCAACATTTTTATTAAATAATGTGAAAACATTGACTAGATATATGATTTTTAGAAAAAAATATTCTAAATTAAATTATTTTAATATTTCAGTCTATTGAAAATTAAACCTAATAAGTTAACCCATTACCTACTATATCGCATAAACATGTTATTAATATAAATCATTAATCAAAATATATAATTCTCTACATAACAAATTCCGTCACCAATGCTACCAGAATGCTCAAATAATAATGTAAATAATAATAATGCAAAAAAAAATTATCTCTTTTTAACAATGTGAATCACTAACGTTATCAAGACGCTACTCTAGATAGCGCTGTTCTCCCAGCATTAACTTGCGGCCGAAATATATATCAAAAGCACGTCATTTTTGATGAGTTAAAACTAGTTTAAAATAAATTATGTATAAGCAGGTATAATTATAGTTAATTGGTTTCAAATTCATTCATTTTAATCAATAAGATAAACTATTATCGTCTGCATCGGACTCCGAATCCTCATGAAAATTTATATTAGTCACCGTATCTTTAAATAAAAAATATTGAACAAAGAAACGACCGCTCTACGTGACTGCCAGTGTGATACTGAAGTGGCCAATGGAGTAGCTTAATAAAAGGAATACCACTACACAATTTACGTGTAACAGAGGGTATCACTCACACTAATGCAAGTTGCTTTCATAAAGTGAACGGACCCTAATTTTAATACTATAACTATAAAATACTCGTGTCGTATAGATCCCTACTTATAAAAAAAATGCGGCACTCAATACTTATGCGATATGCATTCCAATATAACTAAGGAATTAACACAGATAGGAATTCAGTTATCACATGTTATTATCAAATAGTGGTGAAAGGTTAACAGTACTATGGTTGTGATGTAGATTGTTGTGAACATAGTAGTGTAGCGTTGGTCCTGGCGAAGAGTCGGTAAGAGTCTCGAAACCGGTAGACCTAAAATCTGGTAGTGGTTTATACTAATTTAACTAACACTCGTTATAATGTATAACCACAAAGTTCATGCTTTAAATATTAAATATATTAAGACCACAAGTCTTATCATTGGGTACTCTTTGAAGAAGAATAAAAATAATAATTCACACTTCACTGCGAAAACCACCTCGTTCTAATACATCTGTGGAATTATATAACTATCGAATATTCAATGGAAACAAGACGCGAGAAGCATTCTTGATATAGCCATTTTAAAGGGATGAATCGCTCAGCCGCCGGACCCTCCCTGCCTTCAGCGGCCACTCAGCTTCATCAGACTATGGGGGTGACTTCTGACCCGAGTTTATCAACCCCTCGACAGGGCCGGCCGAGCCCAGGACAAATTGCGTATAACCGCCTTTTATTTTATTAATATTATCCACTAAAACGTACTGTAATATCTCTCACATCTTTCGGATCATATTTCAATTTCATCAGGGTGATTCTGATAGGGTCCATTTACTTCCTAGCTGATGAAATGTGAGCATAAACGCATGTTCTCAGGGTTTGGAAATTAATGTAATTGATATGAAATGCATATAACATGGGAGACAAAAAGATAGATATAATATGCTATGCTGATGATGCGGTATTAATAGCCAACTCCGAAGACGATCTTCAAAAACTTCTGCACAAATTCCATATATCTTCACAAAGATTCAACATGAAAATCTCCGTAGCTAAGACTAAGAGCATGGTGACATCGAAACAGCCAATACCATGCGAGCTTGCAATTGACGATAAAATAATAGAGCAAGTAACGAGCTTCAAGTACTTGGGTGTCGAGATATCCGGCAGTAACGACCTCTACGAAGAAGTAAGAGAGCAAGCAAACAAAGCCGCAACTATTGCCGGATGCTTGAGAAATGCTATCTGGAGAAACGAACATATGCTCAAGGATAGCAAAGTGAAGATATATAAGACCCAATCATGACGTACGGTATCGAGACAAGGGCTGACACTACCAGAACAAAAAATCTCCTAAGAATAACGGAGATGAAGATTCTCCGACCAATTGCGGGACTGACAATCCGAGACCGAGTGAGGAGTTCCGAAATACGAAGGACTTATGACGTCGAGGATATTGTCCGATGGGGAAGATCTAGAAGACGTTACTGGAGAGATCATGTGGAGACAGCTTGTTCTGAGAGAGTAGTGAGCGTAGTAGCGAACAAGCTGCCGTCTGGTACCAGACTCCCAGGAAGACCGCATAAAAGATGGCGAGATAGCTGGACATCTGTATCCCAGGAACAGGCTCCGAGCAATGACAGGACGCAGTCCTAGATGAAGCAGAAGAAGAAGAAGAAGAAATGAAATGCGTCACCGATAGAGTTGGAACGAAAGGATTTGAATTATCAGAAGGCATTGATGTAATAAACTGTAGATACGTTACAAGCGTGAAATCGCGGCAAGTCAAAAATAAGGTAATTGCCTTACTTGCATTCGTTGTCGAACGGACCTTCTTTGTGATTGGACGCGACGGCACGCCGAAAAATGAGTCCCGGGGAAAAAAGAACAGAGTATCGTTCACTATTGTAAGAATGACTATGTTATTTTAGTCACCGTGACTTCAAATTACCAGATTTTTCTACATTTGCTATATTTGAAATCAGGATAGTATGGGAATTACGTGTCTATTTATAATACGTCAATGTCAGAAGGTGTATGGTTTTAGGATAAAATATATTCTTGATTGAAACCAAACAGATAGAGATATTAAAGGAAACACATTCTTATTGTGAAGTTGCAATTTACATATAAGGTTGAAAATTATTCGTTTACTTACCAGAGTGCCATGGTGAAATTGGATAGCGTGCCATTCCCGGATAGAAAGTGAGGTCCGTGGTTCGAGTCCCGGTGGCATTTAAATATGTTTTCGTTAATTTGATTTTTTCTCTGTGTCTTTTCTAATTGATTAATAAAAAATAAATAAAAAATATAGATATATTAACCTGGGATGCAGATTAAACGAAAACTGAGACCCCCCATAAAGCAAGAAGAAAATAAAAAAGCATCTTGTGATTTGCATCCGTGACCTGAATTCTAATTTGCAAATGAGGCTGTTGCGACACTACGGTTTCCTGTACTTTAACTCTTAAAAGACTGTGCTAAAAAAAAACTTTGGGGACGGTGGAGTAACACAGCGTTACCTGATTAAAAATCGGCATAGTTTTTAATATGTGATAAAATATACATATACACAATTCAGAGAAGACTTTTTAAAGGTCCCTTTATATAATTATGTAAGGTAAAGATACATATTTTCATTATTTTAGTAAATTATTATAAAATCATGGCAAATGGAATTTGAGTGCGCTTCCGCTGGCGTTTCATTAGCAACTGAATACAACGAAGCGGTCGCCAGCTCGCTTCAGTCGCATGCACTCAGTCTTTGTATAACATGTGTTACCCGACTTTACCGTACTCTTTCTATATTGTTTTTGGTTTCGTCGAAACCCAAGCAACCGCCATCTCTGTTCTACATGAAATGTATGGTATTGTCGTGCTCTTTCTTGCTCGATTTAACTGCGATGTACAATATTCTGCTCTCTCATACACACTGGCCGAAAATACGAGAGTAATGAATAAATATTTTTTAATTAAAAAATCCGTAAATTCCTAACAGTTTAATTTAGTTATTTGGGTGTGAAAATGTCTATTCGATGATTACAAAAAATATGACGTTTTAGTTTTCGTAAATAAGGTAGATATTTCATATTTTGTATGACAGGTAGACCTACGTTACATCACCGACACACAGGAATTAATATGGAATGGAATCATGGAACCTCACTGAATCAACGCTAAACCGACATAAAACATTTTAGATTCGGATATACAGAGCGTGACAGAACCAGTCCATAATACTTTACATTCAAATTCCTATCTCAATTATTAGTCAAATTTAAGCAATAATGTTAATCATATCATTAGTAAAGGAGATAAGCGACTGCGATGTTTGTCTTTGATCGGAACAGATGGCGTGGGATAGTTCTGGCTATGGTGTGGCAACTAAAGCCGTTCTGCCGTTCTAAGAATAAGAACGCTTGACGACCGGACAACACTACGAGTGTTATATCAATATCTGAATGTAGTCATCATGGTGCATAAAAGGCATTCAAGTTCGTGATTGATTTCCTCCTACGTCATCCAACCCCAAAAAAAGGAATCGAATCACTGATTATAAACAAACACACACTTCAAACTTTAAAACCACTCGATAAAGCTGTCTGCAATTATGAGAACAGTCGTCAATAGATTAGTGTAAGCCAGCTCATACAGGTTGTTAGCTATGGGCCATTCTATGAAAAGGCTTCCACACACGTTTCTCTTACTCATAACTTCGTCTCTGTGAGACTTCTATAATAAATCTTTTCTTTCCCCTCAATTCATGGCCTTTGATTGGATGAATTCTGATTCTTTAGGACAGCCCTAGCTATCGATGTCTCTGGCTTCTTAAAGGGTAGCTATCTGATATATTAGTTCCTTCCCCTTGATTCGTACCCCAAGGTAGTTGGGCTGACCGGAATATATCCATTATGAAGGATAAAGGTTACCATAATTGTTATTACATGTCCATGAATTCTAAGGGCATTCATTTTTCTTGAAAAGGAAGGTTCTATTCCATATGGGTATATACATACATTCATTTTCATAAGGGAGGCTTTCAATACCAACTCATCTTTTGGCCTTGACTACATAAATGTGAGTTTTATTGATAATTTTCATCAGAATTCATACATTAGATTAACTTAATCAATTAAATATTATTTTTAAACCATAACCATAACCAGATTATCCCGTCTTTGATTATCATTAGTGATTATCCCCCACCACACACAAGAACCTTGATTCTTTTTGGTGAGGTATAACATATAATAATTTGATTATTATATGTTATACCTCACCTTTTATCTTCTTCTTCTTCATCTGCTTCATCTAGGACTGCGTCCTGTCATTGCTTGGAGCCTGTTCCTGGGATACAGATGTCCAGCTATCTCGCCATCTTTTATGCGGTCTTCCTGGGAGTCTGGGACCAGACAGCAGCTTTTTCGCTGCTATGCTCACTACTCTCTCAGAACAAGCTCTCTCCACATGATCTCTCCAGTAACGTCTTCTAGATCTTCCCCATCGGACAATATCCTCGACGTCACAAGTCCTTCGTATTTCGGAATTCCTCACTCGGTCTCGGATTGTCAGTCCCGCAATGGGTCGGAGAATCTTCATCTCAGTTGTTCTTAGGAGATTTTTTGTTTTGGTAGTGTCAGCCCTTGTCTCGATACCGTACGTCATGATTGGGCGGGCACAGGTCTTGTATATCTTCACTTTGCTCTCCTTGAGCATATGTTCGTTTCTCCAGATAGCATTTCTCAAGCATCCAGCAATAGTTGCGGCTTTGTTTGCTTGCTCTCTTACTTCTTCGTAGAGGTCGTTACTGCTGGATATCTCGACACCCAAGTACTTGAAGCTCGTTACTTGCTCTATTATTTTATCGTCAATTGCAAGCTCGCATGGTATTGGCTGTTTCGATGTCACCATGCTCTTAGTCTTAGCTACGGAGATTTTCATGTTGAATCTTTGTGAAGATATATGGAATTTGTGCAGAAGTTTTTGAATATCGTCTTCGGAGTTGGCTATTAATACCGCATCATCGGCATAGCATATTATATCTATCATTGTTAGTTATCATTGTTGTAAAAAAACTCATATGTATTTATCTATTAAAAAAAAATTAAAAAACAGAAATACATTTTTAAAATAAATAACCACAAAAAAATGATTTTCAGGCGTATTCACAACCTAGCCGAATGCTCTAAAAAATTCAGTATTTTGAATAGATATGGATAGTGAAGTACTGTCAGCTGAATGAAGAGTTCGGCCGTGATGAGACAGAAAATTGAATTTAGATCTCAGGCAGGTACTGAGGTGAGATGGCATTAAAAATGATATTATAATGTAGACATAAAGCATGAATATTATGACGTCGTCAGATTGCAGACCAATAGAGAAGATTACGGAAAGGTGAGATGTTATCGAATTTTTCGAAGTTGAAGATGAAACTGTAAAAATTATTAATTTTACTTCAGATTAAAAAAAAAACGAGCTAGCCTTACAGTGTAAAATTTGACATCTCAAAATTGAAAATATCATCAAAGAAATTAACATCAAAATTTTAAAAAGCTATTACCTATATATTTATTAATCAATATATATATATATATATATAAATAAAGAAACCAGTGTTTCCCTATCCGCCAAGTTTTCTTCACAACCAGATACTACCACCCCCTGGTGGTTATGGTGGTGGATAGCCCTTGGTGTCCCATTAAGAATGTGCGAGTTTGGTGGGGGTGGCTGAGCGTGAGTGGGAGTGGATGACGAAAATGTGCGTTCTAGCACATTGTTTTGTTATGGGAAGGCCGCAAATACTTCAGATTGTTCCAGAATGGGCCCGCCGACTGTTTCGGTAAGTCTAGAAGGTTCCGGTAAAACCTGCTCTAGAAAATTCTGGAAGGAGAAGGTTCTGGCAAATTCCCGAAAGTTCTATAAGGATCTGTGTTGGTGTGTCTAGAAGGTTCCTGTACATTCGATACATTTCTTGAAAGTTCTGGAAGGAGAATGTTCTAGAAGGTTCTTGAAAGTACTATGACGATCCAAACAGTGTACTAAAAATCTACGCGTGCGAAGCCGCGCGGGCACGGCTAGTTATTAAATACAAGTAAAGTACTTCCTAGCTGATGAATATATAGAAATCTATCTACATACGCATTTTGTTTAGAAATGTGTTTGGTGCATTATATGTTTTTATTTATTTTCATAGTTGGCGGTAGTGTGCCGCCATGCATATTGTATGAAAACTTTGAATAAATATTTCAAAATAATCACATAAATTACAATAAATTTGAGAATGTAAATCATGAAGGGTAGTTATTGTTTACATTTATTATATACAAAATCAGAAGCTTTGGCGGTTGAAAGTGCGCGTCTACGCAGTAATGACACTTGCTGGACACTGATTTGTTTATAAACGATGATTTTTTTCCATCGCGCGTGCTTCGCGCGCGTTCATTGGTTAAATGAAATTGCGCGCGTTTCCCTTGCGTCTTATTTCCTGTTACGCATTTCCATCCATTTTCACAAAATCACTGCCACAGATTGCAAAAAAGCGAGAGAAAAGATGTTACACATCATAATTTAATTGCTTCAACAATATTATTAATACTGCAGCGGGCAATGGCTTTGTTTTTTATTTAAAAAGTAATGGAAACCTAAGAGGTTTATGGGTAACATTTTTACATGATTTAGTATAAGAAAATATAATAATATAATTTAGATACAAGGTAATTCTTTTATAGTTGGCCGAGTTTTAATATGTTTGTCACATCTGTTTTGAATTTGTCAGGGTCAGTTGTTTGGTCTGTTGTGGTAGGTCATTGTATAGTTTTAGTCCGTTGCAAATTAGTCGGGATTGTCCTGTTTTTGTTTTGGCGTGTGTTACGTCATAGTTTTGAGCCATTCTAGTGTTGTGTTGGCGTTTTTCGTGTATTTTGTGTAGTTTTATGTCTTCGTCTTGTGTTTCGCCAATTGCTAGACTGTGAATGATTTCGATTTTTGTAATGTTTTCGATGTTATTTTCAAAACATTATAAATGCCTCTTGGATTTTCAATTGAATTCGTTTTTATGTTTTCAAAGTACACCCCCACCCAGCCCCCCGTGAAGGCCGCACTGTTGTATGGAATCAAATATCAAAAAAATCCTAAAAGTTCTTTTAAATCTACAACCCCTCGAGTCCTTTGTTCATCCCTTCTGAAAATTCTGATCGACTCAGACGGAGCCAGCTTCATACAAGTCTCAGACTTTGTATTATTTTCCCACCCTCTCAAATACCAAATACGTACTAGGCGGTGATGTTTTGCAAACAGGCACGTGCCGTCAGTATGAGGCATGAGAATATTATGAAAGATATATTAAAAAAAAAGGCGAAATTAAATATTTATGTGACAGAATATATTGATATACTAGCTGTGCGCGCGTAGATCTTTAGTACACTGTTTGGATCGTCGTAGAACTTTCGCGAACCTTCTAGAATATTCTCCTTCCAGAACTTTCAAGAAATTTATCGAATATACAGGAACCTTCTAGACACACCGACACATTCCGCTACTCAGTTGAGAACCTTATAGAACTTTCGGGAATTTTTTAGAACCTTCTCCTTCCAGAAGTTTCTAGAGCAGGTTTTTCCGGAACCTTTTACAACTTGAAACAATCTGGAGCACTTGCAGCCTTTCCATAACAAAACAATTTGCTAGAAAGCACTTTTCTGTCACCCAATCCCACCCACGCACAGCCACCCCCACCAAACTCGCATATTTTTGCCCCAAGGGCTATCTACCACCATAACCACCGCTAGGCTATTGTAGCCAAGCGTACCCTGGAGAAACTCGGTTGGGTAAAGCCAAGGATAATGCTCGTACTCTCTCACGTAGAGATATCTCAGAAACTTGCTCTTCTTGAGAGCAAGTACTCTCTTATGGTAGAGAAAGTCCCAGATCATCGAGTCAATCTCGAGTCTACTCCGCACCAAGGAGTTGTAAAGAGTTCTCAGTACGCGGGTATTCTCGAAAACCCTGGCAGTACGCAGAACAAATCAATATATGTATATTAAAATATGATGTATTACATATATCACCTTCAGAAGTTGAGCTAAGGCGTTAATTAAATAAACAAATAGTCGCACAGTCTTATTTCTCACCCCAGTCCCCCTTATCGCTCAGTTCCTCCCGTATATTCCTCCTTCTTCCAGACAGACAGGGCATATCCTGGCCGCAACTTGACATGGGTTCATTAATTGCCTTCGTCACTGGAAGTGTCTGGACATGCCACCTTTTATATTTATAAATACTAGCTTACCTGTGCGGCTTCGTACGCATAGATTTTAGTAACTTTTATTCATATTTCATCAATTTGAGTATAATCCTTAACACATGTTGTCGCGGACTTTTTTATAGAACTTTTTGAGTTCTACAACTTTTGCATAGAAAGTATTTAAATTACCGTTAAGGCAGCGTTCATAAAAAACGCATCGCTCGACCATTTTTTCGTCGACTTTAGTTGTAAAATAGGTCACCACGAAAAACCCATTTTATTATAACAGAACTATAATAAAACTTATGTCCACCTTGCAAATCCTTCTAAAAATTCGTGAAACAATTTTTAAAATCGTATGAGTAGTTTCGGAGATTACCTCCTACATCCAAACTTACAAACTTTACCTCTTAATATAATAGATTATGTCTTTAACTTAGGGGTACCCAAAAATTAGGTTTTTTAAATGAAAAAAAAAAAAAATCTCTTGATAATACCTTCCTCCATTGTTCTAGCGTATTTTTGATTCCTCGTTTATAAAAAATCTTAGGTTTTGACTCTGTCATTGCCACTTATATTTCTCTAACGCTTTTACATTTTCTTTTATCTACATAATGTTAGCAGCGTTTTTTTGATGTGTAACATCTTTCCTCTTGCAGGAATGCAATCTGTGGCAGTGATTTCGTGAAAATGGACGGAAATGCGTAACAGGATTAAGACGCGCGCAATTTCATCTAAGCAATGAGCGCGCGCTGAGCGCGCTCGAAGGAAAAAGATCATCGTTTATAAACAAATCAATGTCCAGCAAGTGCCATCACAGCGAAAACGCACACTTCCAACAGCCAACGCCTCTGATTTTGTATTTATGTTGTGCGGCTGGTGTCAAGCGTATGGATGTTATAACTTTGATATATTTTGGCTTTAATCTTCGAAACTATACAATGAATACTTAACTTTTTTTAAATGAATGTAGACAATAACTACACTTAATGATTTACATTGTCAAATTTTGTGTAATTTATGTGATTATTTTCAAATATTTATTCAAAGTTTTCATACAATATGTATGGCGGCGCACTTCCGCCATCTATGAAAATATATAAAAACATATAATTGACCAAACAAATTTTTAAATAAAAATGCGTATGTAGATATACGGTACCTACCTAGTGCGGCAAAGTTCAATAACAAATAAATGCACATACATTCTCTTTACTTGTATTTACTAATTAATAAATATATCGGTATTGGATTTTTTAAATTTTCATGTTAAATTCTGTTGCTGCTCGATTGATATATTTAATTTTGATTAAGCAGATAGCGGAAGACCTCGACCCAGAAACCGAAGTCAAATGCAGAATTGAAGCATCGCGAGCTGTTTTTAATAAAATGAGACAGATATTCTGCGATGACAATCTTAACCTGAAACTTCGACAGCGACTGGTCAAATGTTATATATGGTCAGTCCTGCTGTACGGAGTGGAATGGTGGACCCTCAAAGTGAGTAGCATGAACCGGCTGGAGGCGTTCGAAATGTGGATACATCGGAGAATGCTCCGGACACCCTGGACGGATATGGTCAGCAACACGAGAGTTCTTCAAAGAGCTAGAGTGAATAGAGAGTTGCTGACAAATATCAAAATCCGAAAGGTATCGTATTTGGTCATGTGCTCAGAGGAGAAAAATATGAATTGCTCCACCTGATTCTTATGTGCAAGATAGAGGGTCGTAGAGGTGTTGGAAGGAGACAAATTTCCTGGCTCCGCAATATACGCGACTGGACGGGCATAAGAAGTGTTGGAGAGCTGTTTCGTGCTGCCCAGGACAGGGACGCTTTCTCTCGGGTGATAGTCAACGTTGGGGCGACCTGACATGACACCAAAAGAAGAAGAAGAAGCAGATAGCCTTTAAATTTTGAGGTTGATTCTCGTATCTTATAATTGTACGCAACACGATATATCACAGAACCAAACCCGAGCAGGGGTTCTAAGCTCACCTTCGTAGCCACGCGACGCGTTTTGTTATTAAAAACTTCGACAAAGAAACAAACTTGTTTAATCTTCCGCCGAGCGAAACCACGTGACGCCGCCCTTGCCGCCTTCAGCCCCTGGTAGGGATGGGTAAATGAAAAAAAAATATCTATATATCGGGAAAAAATTATCGATAAATCGAAAAAATATATATCGATGACCAAAAAAAGTGAAAAAGGTACCCCAAAAAAATGTCGCCGGAAAAAAAGTGTCGCCAAATTATCCCAGAAAAAAATATCGATATATCAAAAAATATATATCGATATTCGATATATCGCGAAAAAATATATCGACGATAAATATCGATATTTTTCAAAAAAAATATCGATATTTTTTACCCATCCCTAGCCCCTGGCGGCCAAACAATACATCATCCTCTGACGTCTATTCCCGCCCTCCTGGCGCAGGTTTCTTCTCTATTTTCGACTTAATATCCCACCGTCTGCATGAAATCTGGTGTAAAGTTTACCTCGCAGGAAGACGCCCTCATGTCTAACGGCTTTGGACGGATTACGGCTGCACTTCGTCAGTGCAAAATGAAAAGTAAACGGAACGTTTTATGCATCACGTTGCATAACTCTTGCGGTGGGATTATGAACGGCTACAGTCAAGAATTTATTTATAATATTTCGAAATTTTCGTGATTAACTTTGTGGAAGTTCATTGTAAATAACTATGAATAGAACACAACGTTGTTTACTTCACACAATGACAGTTTAATTAAATAAATTAATTAAAACGTTTTCGATGCTTACTGCATCATCTTCAGTAATATACTAACTTAAGACTAGAAGACATTTTATCTACTCCATAGGGGCGGGAGTTGTCGGGAGCGGGGGAGGGGCAGGCGGAAAGTGAAAGTGGTTGCTGGGAGGGGCTAGTATGGTAAGAAGGGGGGATGTAATAAGTGGTGTTTGTATGTTTAAGGCCTTATCATTATTTCGATGAATTTCTATATTTTCCAAAATGTCCAATTTCTTTCCTTTTTTGCATACAAGGAAAGATGGACATTTATATTTTAGTTGTCCAAATAAGATAAAAAATTAATAAATATTCAAAACGAAGAAGAAGAGAAAAAAAATGATAATACTCACTTTACTAGAATACAACCTAACTTGAATTTTGATGAAAGAAAAATTGTTCCTGGTGTAATAAAGGGTCCTGATTACATAAAAGAAGTCAAATTTTCCCGCTTGCTGGTTTAAAAGCAGCTATTTCAAGTTTAAAAATGATACATTTTGACACTTCACACACATTTAACACAAGTTAATTAATCAATTAGAAAGACATACAGAAAAATCTAATTCAGGAAAAAATATTAGGCTACTACTGAGATTCGAACCCAGGTCACCTCCTTTCCGGGGCCGGTCCTCCGACCACTAAGTTATAGCAGCCTTCTAATTGATTAATTAATTTGGTTTTAAAATTTCACAGAACTTTGTTCTGAAAAATTACAACTTCACAAATATGAATGTGTTCTTGAATATAATATTAGGTCCTTACATATGAAATTGGCGTTTTGCCGTACTGGCAAATTTGATCTCAAATATCTTCTCTTTGGTTAGGAATTCCAAATTCAAATTTATGCAGCTACTTACTCGTGTATTTGTGTTTTGAAAATTATAATTACTTTGTTTTTTCCTCAATTGTTTTTTCTTTGCGTCACTCAGTTTACAAGATGAAAAACTTGAAATATCGCGTTATTTACGAGTACGAGTTCCATCGTGGCACCAGTGCTGCAGAAACGGCTCGAAGGATTAATGATGTGTATGGCGACGGTGCCGCAAAAAAAACACAGTGCGTTTTTGCTTCCAACGTTTTCGTTCTGGAAATTTCGACCTGCAGAACAAGCCCCGTGGACGGCCGGAGACCAAAGTTGATAATGAAGAATTGAAGGCTCTTGTGGAAGCGGATCCATCGCAAACCACATCCGAGTTAGCTGCAGGCTGCGGTGTTAGTGATAAAACTGTTTTAATCCACTTAAGCAAATTGGTAAGGTGAAAAAGCTTGAAAGGTGGGTACCTCACGAATTGAGTGAAGCAAATCAACAAACGCGCGTTGACTGCTGCGTTGCATTACTCAACCGGCACAATAATGAAGGGATTTTAAATCGAATCATTACCTGTGATGAAAAGTGGATCCTGTACGATAATCGGAAGCGCTCATCGCAATGGCTGAACCCTGCCGAACCAGCCAAACCATGCCCCAAGCGAAAAATGACTCCAAAAAAGTTACTTGTGAGCGTTTGGTGGACTAGTGCTGGTGTCGTTCACTACAGCTTTCTTAAATCTGGCCAGACGATTACGGCAGATGTCTATGTCAGCAACTGCAAACCATGATGGAAAAGCTAGCTGCTAAACAACCGAGGCTGGTTAATCGCTCTAGGCCATTGCTGCTTCATGATAACGCTAGACCACACACTGCACAACAGACGGCTACCAAATTAGAAGAGCTTCAATTGGAATGTCTAAGACATCCACCGTATTCTCCGGACCTTGCCCCAACAGATTACCATTTTTTTCGAAATTTGGATAACTTCTTGCAAAGGAAAAAATTCAACTCCGATGGGGCAGTCCAAACCGCCTTCAAAGATTTTATTGATTCCCGTCCGAATGGTTTTTTTAGTAAAGGGATCGATGAACTACCTATGAGATGGCAAAAGTGCATACATAGCAATGGTACATACTTTGATTAAATAAGTATATTATAATAAAAAAAAATCGGCATTATGTTCCTCCCATACTAAACGCCAATTTCATATGTAAGGACCTAATATATAGGAACTATTATAGTTGGGATTCAAACATTTCTATTATTCAGGTGCGCTCCTACAAAAAATGTGAAAATGTGTATTAATTTCTAGTATTTTTAATGATTTTAACATTTCGTGATATGATAATTCGGTCACAAGCGCGCGCCTCTCCCGTTTTTTAATTATATAACGGTATTTCTGTGAAATTCAGGTTCCCGCGAGGCAGAAAGGAGGGTACTTGAGATGGAAGGATGTCTTTGGATCGTCGCGGTCACTTAATGAATAATTTTTAATGGAAAAAACCTTTGAGCGATCTAATCTCCTTTCTTCCCCAGATTTCTGCCCTCACGGGAGAATGAGCCCGGGAGGGATTTCTGAAAAGAAAAATTAAAGAACTTATCATAATCAGGGATTGGAGCGTTCCGAGAAGTCGAGCGATAATTGCGGCCCACAATTCACTCAATTCTCGATGGTTGTTCAGGTCGGGTCACTTCATTATACAGGGTGTAACCAGTGATGTACGAGATACCCTATACAAAGTATCTTTTTCTTCTTCATTATGCTTATGCTTATGCAATAGGATGCTAAACCAGTACAACGAAGTCACGTCATGTAACCCCAACATCGACATATTTCACATGACACAACCTCAGTTAAAGAGAGAAATTATATCGCTCCTGACCGAAAAAGTCAACCTAAACAAAAATTTTATAGCCACAAAGCGCGGGTTCACATTTTCTGACTTAGTCGACCTGGGAGCCTACATGCCTATTATGTCGTGCGGAGAATGTGAACTTCGTTAATCTTGTAATCACTTACTGTAGTATACTTATATTGTATAATGTATTAATGTTTTATTTTAATGTATCATCGTAAATTGTAACTGTACTAATCACCTTGTCCTAAATGACTATCCATTAGAGTCATTCTGACCTGTCGATAGTCTTTAAATTAAAAAAAAAAAATTAGCCTTCGTCTCTCCATTGCTGGATATAGGCCTCTTCCTTCTCTTTCCATCCTCCGTCGTTGTTTGCTGATTGTAGCCATTTCTTTCCCCCCACAGCGGCTATATCATCGGCCCATCTCTTTTGAGGTCTTCCGATGCCTCTTTTATTCTCCCAAGGTCTCCACTTCAGAACTCTGGGAGGCCATCTTGTAGCATCCTGCCTTGCAACATGTCCTGCCCATTGGCATTTTAGCTTCGCTGCACGATCTATGATATCCACTAATCTAGTTCTGCGCTTGATTTCTTCATTTCTAATTCTATCTCTTAGACTTACTGCAAACATGGATATTTCTCCATGGATCGTTGCGTGCATTTGAGCTTTTCTACACTTTTCTTTGTAAGGGCCATAGTCTCCAATCCATACGTCATCACTGGCAGTATGCATGATTCTTATAAAATATATGGAATACAGATACAAGTAACTTTCTTGAATGGTATCTGAAATACTAGATACACAATATAGATCTTCCAAATACTTATAAATAAAATCCTTTTGGAAACATGTTTTATTGAGTGCAAGTTAATTTTTTTGCGTGAATTATTTACGAATAAATCGCGTTGATCGCGCAAATGTGACAAGATAAAATATTATATTATTAAGGTTTTAATTGAGACTTAAGTAAAACCAGTTCTTCAAACATTTTGTCGCTCATTTCTCTTCGATGACGTCTCATTATTGGTACATCATTGGAAAAAAGTATCTTAGCAATCTGAGTATTAAATAAAATAAATAAATAAATATAACTTTATTCCAGAATGTGGGGAGGTTCGTGCAATCCCACACATTCCATATAAAAGTAGGTACACACATTAAAAATATTATATAAAACAAAAGAGAAATAAGAAAATCATATAAAATAGAGGAGAAGTATTATAAGTATTAAAAGAAATATATCGTAAAATATCGTATATTAGCGGCTTTAGCGAGCGATGGCAAGTCAATTATGCGGGGCCAGTATCTTTCTCCAGTGTGCATCGATGCTGGATGCTGGAGTAAGGCGGGCTTCCAGGATGAGGATATTTCCGGAGCTGTATATCCTTTCCCTCATCCCTGCCACCCTGGATCTCATGAGGGCTGCAAAGTTGGGAACACGCCCCTCAGTGAACATACCGGAAGCGCTGCAATATCTGGGAAGGAATATTATAATACTATATATAACAAAATACTAAGATACCAAAAGAATGTATCGAAATACAAGACACAAGATGAATATTCAAAAAAGTATTTCAGATACAAGATGAAAATACGTATTTTGTATATTTTATCTGTATTTCAAATATTTGTATCTTAGATAAGTCAAATCTCTGGATGTAATAGAGTTGATCCACAATACTAACAGTTGTACTGTTACTCAGAAGACTGGTTTTAAAAAATAATATACATTTTAAAGGCCTGTAGCAAAAGCGAGAACTTTTGACAACTTCGAATTCTTCTAGTTCTTAGAGCCAAGGCCAGGTGGCTTTTATCGCAGAGGCATAGAAAAATTTGTAGAACGTTTGCAAGAAGTTGTAAATCATAAAGGAGAATACATTGTTGACTAATTGTCTCCCCTTGTCCTCATCATTAGAAAAAAACTAACCAACAGAAACAAGTTTTTATTATACTCCCTTTTTCATTTACTAGTTGAAACAGGTTTGGCGCTTACCCCGCGCGTTGGGCTCGAATCGGGCGACGTTACGAAAGCGAGTAATAAAAAACTACGAAAAATCGACAATTATACTAAAATTATGACTTTTTTTAAACGAAAATTCGTGAGATCATTTTTATCATCGCCACGAGTCTTTCTGCAAAGTTTCAGCTCGATTATATCACGGGAAAAGGGTTACAAATCGACCCAAAGTTTTTTAGTCTTTTAGTTTTTTAGACGCTATTTATTTTAACACACAATTCATCGAGATACAACATATTAAATTTTGACTTTTCCTCTCTGATGATGTAATCTGAGTTGACATAGACTCTAATTTTATTATTTGTAAATGCACTAAATATATATGTATATATTATTTATCGATATTCTCTATATTAGTTCTTAATATGAAGGGTGAAATAGAGCTACTCCACAATAATTGACAGTTGGATTAATGCCTTGATTATGAGTCGAAAATGGTCAAGCAACCTAATCAACCTATCTATAGTTATGCAGATATGCAATATTTAAGTCTGCATTTTTTCAATATTTCCGATTTGTTTTGTCATATTTCGATTTTATTTTCTAATGCAAATCTTTTATACGAAGTGCATGATTATATTACTGTTTTAAAATTACTTCATTATACAGGGTGTAACCAGTGATGTACGAGATACCCTATACAAAGTATCTTCTTCTTCATTATGCTTATGCTTATGCAATAGAATGCTAAACCAGTACAACGAAGTCACGTCATGTAACCCCAACATCGACATATTTCACATGACACAACCTCAGTTAAAGAGAGAAATTATATCGCTCCTGACCGAAAATAGTTTGACGGATTCTTCGGAAGTCAACCTAAACAAAAATTTTATAGCCACAAAGCGCGGGTTCACATTTTCTGACTTAGTTGACCTGGGAGCCTACATGCCTATTATGTCGTGCGGAGAATGTGAACTTCGTTAATCTTGTAATCACTTACTGTAGTATACTTATATTCTGGATATGCGTCACACACTATCAAGTAAGAGCTCAACCTGAGACTTGTGTAATACCGATGAACTAGCTGGTGGGACGCATCTGTGTGCGTGAATATGTGAGAAATGCCACTCACCATGTCAATACCGCGCCGCTATGCACCATTATGGCATAGCGGCGTGGTTTTTTTGCAAAACGTTGAAATTTATTTATTCGTTTGTTTATTTGTTTATTTATTTATTTACGGAAAAGTTAATGGCAAATCTTAAATTAATACATAAGAGATAAAAAATTGTAAATTACGCCGACAAGAGTTGACGAAAAAATGCTCGCGCGATGCGTTTTTCACGAAGGATAAGAGATATTTAAATACTTTCTACAAATAGGTTGTAGAACTCAAAAAGGCCTATAAAAAGTCCACGACAACATATATCTGTATAATAAGGTTAATACACAAATTGATAAAATATGATTGAAAGTTACTAAAAATCTACGCGTTCGAAGCCGCGGGCGCAGCTAGTATAAAATAAATATACAGGGCGTAACAGGGCTAGTCCACAATACTTTACAGGTGGATTCCTGATTTGATTATGAGTCGAAAATGTTCTAGCAACCACGACCTAATATCAATAGTAAGGAGTTATGCAATTTCAAAGCTTACATTATTTTTCCAATATTTCTGACTTATTTTTTACAAAACGTTGAAGTATCGTTACAGTAACGTACATCGATTACGAAATATTCATTCGTTTCAATAAAAGTTAAATAAAATAATAAAAACCCTGAAAAAATTCCAGTAGGAAAACATTGGAAGGTTTTTATCATTTTATTTGACTTGTATTAAAAAAAAAGAATTTTTTATATTAGAACTAAGTTCCTGTAACGATGGTCCAACGTTTTGCAAAAAATAAATGCAAACTTTGAGGTCGCATATCTCCTTATATATGTCATGGTCATGGTTGCTTGCATATTTTCGACTCGTAATCAAGGTAGAAATCTACCTGCAAAGTATTGTGGACTAGCTCTGTTACACCCAGTATGAACAGTTGAAGTCAAATCGCCGACAATCTTTTATTCGTGATGCGTGTTGCGTCTGATGATTTTTTTTGTTTCAGGGCAAGCGACAGGTCTCCCTTCGACGGATCCTGCTGCTCGGGGTACCAGCAGGTGGACTCCAACTCCCCCACGTCGCCTGATGCTGAAGAAGTCGCTCAGGTTAGTCGGCTTCCCATCACCTGTTTGGGTCTAGCTGAAAATATCGACAATTTAATTAATCGAATGAGCTTCTCTTCAGCTTAAAAGCATTTGAGGTAGCGAAGGGAAAAACTACATTTCAAAATGAAGACAACAACACACACACGTTCACCAGTTTGAAGACTACAAAGTGTACACTACAATTGTAATATTAATGAAGTGAAGTAATGAAATGAAGTAATGAATTAATTGTAGTATTAATGAAGTGAAGTAATGAAATGGAGTAATTGTAGTATTTATGAAGTGAAGTATTCAAATAAAGTAATTGTAGTATTAATTAAGTGAAGTGTAATGAAACGAAGTAATTGTACTACAAAATTAAAAAAAAAAAGGTCGCCAACCTGATTTCTTCATTCAATCTCAAAATTTTTCAAATCATGGGGGAGGGGTTGTTTCAATTTCCAAAGATTTCTTCATTTATCTACATCAACTTCCCAAAAATTTCACATAAAAAATGAACTATTTGAAGTACGTGCTGTACTTTCGATAACTTTGAAGTGTGTAATTTGTAGTGTTCGCTTTGAAATGAAGTGTACTATTTAGTATGTACTTTCAATAACTTTTACACGTGTGTAGTTTGTAAGTTTGTAGTGTGCACTACACTTCAAAACGTGTGAAGTGTGCACTTCAATGCAATGTAGTACTACATTGTAGTAGTGAGTACAGAGCGGACCCATCACTAATTTGAGGAGTGTTTTTACGATCACTTATTTTTTTTGGGTCACATTCCTAGGATTGGTCTGCAACAAGCACTCGCTTTCTCCACTCCTCTCGTCACCTGCCAGCCTCTCCATCTCTTGGCAGGTGCTACAGCGCACATCTCCGATAATCTGGTCTATGTAGCTTAATCTCGGGCGGCCTCTACGATTGTTGCCTTCAGCATTTTCCTCGACGATGGTAAAAAGCAGGCCCGGATGCCTTGTATTTCTTTGCATGTATGTGTTATGTTGTTAAAAAATACAGTTATCTATCACACTTGTAACATTCTCCGTTTCCATGCACAAGTTTATACTTTCATGGGGCTGTTAAAAATTTGAAACCACCAATGTTAAGTAATGTGTATCATATTTTTTATTTATTTATTTATTCATAAAATCATTGTACAATTTTTTTTATATATTAATATATGGATCATAATAACGCATATCATTTTATTTACAATGTTACTGATCTAAATACACATATTTTAATTATGTTTTGTGGATTACTACTACTCAACTAGGCATAACCTGTGCTATTGTAGCTGACTGTATACGTTTGATTTATAATAGTTTGTCAACACTAATGTAAGACAAGTTTGTAGAAGTTACATAATTAATATATAGGTGGGCGGAAGAAAAAAAAAATATATATATATATATTTATAATGTTCGTGAAACAAAGTGTGCAGTATATGTAGAAAGAATATAAATCTAGTAAAAAACAAAGTGTGAAGTAGTATAAATCTAGTAAAACAAACAGTAAGAAGAATAAATCTATTAAAACAAATAGAGAAAGAAGAATAAAACTAGTAAAAAAACAGAATAAGAAGTACAGAAGTGGTGTTAACTTAGGGTTGTTCCGGAAGTTTATTATGTATTTGATGTAGAAAGGAAGAAAAGGATGTGTAAAATATATTAAAATTAAAATAAAATAATTAAAATGGGTAATTTATACTAAACCATTCGTAAAAAAATTACCTCAAGGGCCTTTACACAGAAATTGTTTGATCTTACACTGGAATCTAAAATTTAACATTGCGAACTTATGGAAAATATTCCTCATAAAAGTGCGATTTGAGCTTTTTTTAAATACCGTTTTTCATGCACTGTTCCGTATTACGGAAGGAAGAGAGTTCCACGCCTTTGGGCCTGCCATAGCAAACGCCCGTTCACCAAGTTTAGTCTTCTGGTGCAATAATTGATCGGTTCTACAACCCTTCAGCTCTACCCCCACTACTCCACGACCCGTTATTCTACTCAAATATTTTCATAATTTAGGTTAGTTATAGATTACACTTGATGATGAGAGGGACTGCTCCTCTCTATGGAACTATAGTCGTTAAAGAGTTGAGGTGGTTATGACGGTCGTTAGACATATTTAACTGTAATTTCGGATATTTTATACGCACTCTCCAATCACCTGCGGTATTTTGTTGTTATCCGTGGAGCCATTTGAATACTGTCCAATTATTTTGACAATATTCTTATCCGTCTGTTCTAAAAACACAATCACTTGATTTTTACACGGAGAGATAGTTAAAGAGTTAAGGTAGTTATTACGGTCGTTGGACATATTCAACTGTAACCGGTTTCGAATACTTTATACGAACCGTATGTATTACCGAGAAGTGAATCTCGACGTTTCGTTGGATACTTATCCAACGTCATCAGGAGGACGACCTTTACCCGCAGAGGTGGAGGTCGGACTGATTAAAGGTGCTGCTTTCTAGGGCGTAAATTGTATGCACTTTGTTGTGGAGTGTTCTCTTCTACAATAGAGGTCGCCAGTGTGCAATATGTACTAGTTACGTCGGCGGATTTTACTGCTACTTCTCTCAAGGGTTGAATCAGTGTCGTTAGAACGGGGCGCCAAATACTTGATAGTTTGTAACTGTCATCTCTATTGAAATTGGGATGTTTGTATATTTCAATGGACTCCCTCACTAATCTGGGTATAAGGTACGGTTCTGTTGATAAGATTTTTGCCTTGTCCACTCTCCATACTCCACTCTACAACATTCCACAACAAAGTGCATACAATTTACGCCCTAGAAAGCAGCACTTAATCAGTCCGACCTCCACCTCCGCGGGTAAAGGTCGTCCTCCTGATGACATTGGATAAGTATCCAACGAAACGTCGAGATTCGCTTCTCGGCAATACATACGGTGCCTATAAAATATCAGAAATTACAGTAAAAAAAAAAACTATAGTCGTGTTAAATTAGCTCAACGTGTGTGCATTACAAATTTGAATTCAGCTTAAATTAAAATCGTTTGTTTACTTTTAGGGCTTTCTTATTGATTAATTTCAAACTAAAAACGTCAAAATTGGTGACATAATAATGTTACAATATCAAGATATAGCAAAAGATATAGCAGTTTTACTTATTTGTGTATTCATTGATCTGTATACCGAAGTCCGAGAGCAAGTTAACAAAGCATCCACGTATCAAAGTGTCTCAAGAATTTGGTCTGGAAAAACAAAAATATGCGTATTGAAAGTAAAGTAAAAAAAAACAAGACATGCGTGCGACCTATTATGACATATGCTGTAGAAACGCGGGCTGACACTGTCCGCACCAAAGGACTCCTCAGAACAACTGCAATGAAGGTGCTGAGATCCATTACTCGAAAAACTCTACGTGAGCGTGTCCGAAACGAAGACACAAGGAAAACTTGCAAAATAGAGGACATAGCACGATGGAGTGGATCCAGAAGGAGATTCTGGCGGGATCACGTAGCCAGGATGGACAGTGACAGACTCGTGCATACAGCAGCGAATGAAATCCCCTCTGGACGACGCCTACCTAGCCTAAAAGATTGAGAGATAGCTGGACCTCATCATCCCAGGAGGCGTAGTTTTCTGTAGCGCAGATCAAGAGATCTATTAAAAGAAAAATAAAAAGAAAAAGAAGTGTTAACTATTCAAAGCAGGAAAACACTTTGTGGCTTGACATTATAAGACATTTAAGAATAAATTAAATATAATACTAATTTTTAAACCACTTTATTGCTATATGTTTGTCAACTAGTTTCGGTTGGGCTCAACCTCCTTCAGGACAATTATAATATAGACTAATCTAAGTACAGAAATTTATAAAGGAAGAAAGAAAAAGAGAGAGAGGGACAAAGAGTTTACTAGGGGGGGGGGAAGGGGAGGAGTAAAATAAAGATAGAGGGAACAGCTTTAAAATCGGACTATTAGATAAATTCATTTGTTTATTTATTATTTGACTATTATTATTGATAGCTTTATTAATTTCTAATGCTTCTAGATTGTTAAGTCGCAAACTTAGTCCGTATTTGTGTAAAATTTTTGGCACTGTATTATAATCAAATGTGTGATCAAAATTAATTAGATGTTCGGCAAATTCAGAAAAAGCTACATTTGTTAAGCATTTAATGTGTTATTTTATTCTAATATTTACGTTTCTCGATGTTTTACCAATATGGAAAGCTGGGCAATCATTGCAGCTGAGTTTATAAATACCATAATGGTTTCATATATTTTCTTTGTCTCTAATATATACTTAATAATTTGCCTAAATTGTTACTGGTATATAATCCTGGCTTTATCTCTTTAGGGAGTTTAGTCGTGCTTAATATTGAAAAATTATTTATAAAAAGAATTCTACGCCATTGAGGTGTACTTTTGATAGTTGGAGGAGCGTTTTAAATAAATTTATTAGACGAAATTTGACGGAGTTTTTCGGAAAGAATTCTATCAATCAAATTGGGGTCATATCCATTATTAAAAGCTATCGTTTTAATAGTAGAAAGTTCAGTGAAAATGTTTGTATCGGATAATGGGATAGAGATGAGGCGGTCGATCATGGAATAAATTCCCTCTCTCTTTTTCTTTCTTCGTTTATAAATTTCTGTACTTAGATTAGTCTATATTATAATTGTTCTGAATAAGGTTTAGTCCAACCGAAACTAGTAGGCAAACATATAGCAATAAAGTGGTTTAAAACTTAGTATTTAATCAATATATATATATAAAGAAACCCGTGTTTCCCTTCCCGCCAAGTTTTCTCCACAACCAGCCACAACCACCCACCGGTGGTTATGGTGAAGGATAGCCCTTGTTGTCACATCGAAAATATGCGAGTTTGGTTGGGGTGGATGTGCGTGGGTGACGAAAATGTGCTTTCTAGCACATTGTTTTGTTATGAGAAGGCCGCAAATGCTTTAGATTGTTTCAAAATAGGCGCGCCGACTGTGTCGGTGAGTCAAGAAGGTTCCGGAAAAACCTGCTCTAGAAACTTCTGGAAGGAGAAGGTTCTAAAAATTCCCAAAAGTTCTACAAATTTCTAAGTTGAGTGGCGGAATGTGTCTGTGTGTCTAGAAGGTTCCTGTACATTCGAATTCCTTGAATGTTCTGGAAGGAGAATGTTCTAGAAGGTTCGCGAAAGTTCTATGACGATCCAAGCAGTGTTAAATGTCTTAAAAAGAAGTGTATTCATGGATATATCTGAATCGACGTGCACGCCCAACAAGTGTGTACCGCATGGCTGGTGGCTGGCGCGCCTCGAGAGTAAAGTGTCGCCAGTGGACGCGGGCCGATAGAGCCTCCGATCCTGGTCGGTAAACAGTCTGGAGCTCTCCACCCAGCCGGAAGTAGCTGCAGCAGTGTGCCGGAAATCCGGGATAGGCGCTGTTTGTCTGCCAACATGTGTTTACTCTCTGCGTGTATCCGGGAATTAACTACACGGTGTTCCAACAAACGGAAATCCCAATCCCGCCTCGTCTCCGGAACTAATCCCGCAAATGCGATCACGTATGCACTTATTTTTATTTTAAACTAGCTGTTCGTACCCGGCGTTACGCGAGTTGAAGTTTAAGTTAAAAATAAGATATAAAAGGTTCAATTTTTTGCAAAGTCTCTAAGAAATATGTTTCCATGTAATCTAGGCGGGATGGATGGGATGTCCAGGGGGAAAATGTGGTCTATGTTTACCACCAGGTCCTTAAGAATATTATGCATAATTCGAGAACAGTACAGATTTGCATTGAAAATATATAAAGCGGGATGGTGAAAATGTCGCGTATGTTACCCGATGGGTGTTTAAGAATAAACGATATTAAGTAAATTAAAGATTCGATAAGAAATCACGATAAGAATGCGATATTAAAGATTTTTATAAATCTCGGAACAATGTCGTTTAAAACGATCAGCGCGGAAGTCCACTTTCTCATTGGTTCAAACGCTTTATTTAAGCAAAGATAACCAACCGAATTTAAACCAAAATTTTTAATTTGGTAAATCTTAGGTATATCTAAATATTTATCAATATTGAAAGCGTTGGTATCGGCGCCTTTTTTTAAAAATAATTTGTGCAAAATCGAATGGAACGTTGTGATGCGCTAAAATTTCAAAGCAATGGCTGAAGAACTTTAGAAGATTTAAGATTTTAGACAATCGAAAATTAACATTTTTATTTATATAAATAAATAGTAGGCGTATAAAAACAAAGTAGATGTACAAAAACATCCTCGTATTTGAGTGCAACGTTGTGCCAAAATTTCAAAGCAATCGGCGAAGAACTTTCGGAGATTAGCAATTCTGTACAAACGAACATTTATATTTTTATTTATGTAGATACAAAGACTTACAGACATAACGTACAAGAGGTAGTGTCTAATTCAAAGACAGTTAGTTATTCCGTCGAAGTGGTTAAACAGTTTACCCACCTGGGCTTCTAGTCTAACAGATAATCGCTTGGAACAAATAATAAAAAGTTATTTGCTTTCTCAACTTCAAATTTAATTGCGTTTATGTAAAAAATATCACATCTTCATACATACAAAATATCACATACATACATGTTTCGAACAGGATCCACGGCGATCAACTTGACCCCGTACAACCAACTGCGACACGGAGACTGCGAAATTTTATATATTTTATGTTTTTCTATGAATGCTTTTTTATGTTATATGAGTAAATTTAAGAAAATGAAAATAAAAATATTATGTTTTGGTAGCCCTGAAAAAGGGCCGGTTTTTGAATATTTGTGTGAATCTGACCCAGCGTGTGTCGCGTTCAACGGAGCATCAGCAGCAGCGCGGGGCGCAGCGGAAATGAGCGACGCGCCGGTTGGCTGACACACGCGGGGTCTAATGTACTTAATTGAATAAATGCGCTGAAATCGGAGAGCAAAGGCAGTCTTTTCGTCGTATTGTGTCTTCGCTCTTCGATCCAGTCTACAAGTTTTAAAGTGTTTTTTAATTTCTCAAACCTTCTCTACATCCTGCTTCTGAAATTGGGGATCCACACCTGGTAAATATACAGTCTTTGTCCTGTGCAAGACAATACATACAAACGTCGGGAAATAGGTGATTTGATGTATTTACTAAAAATTGTATCGGGCAACGTTGACTGTCCTGAACTATTAAATAGACTAAAATTCCATGTTCCCTGTAGGTCTCGTAGATACAACCCAGTCCTTCAGCTCGATTTTACTTCGTCCAACAGTCGTCGTAATTCATATTTCTTGAGGGTATGCGATGCGTGCGTAGAGCTGGCACTAGACCGAGATGAGTGGAGGAAGATTATTGAGGAGGCCAAGACCCACCAGGGGTTGTAGTGCTAAGGGTGATAATGCGATGCATTCAATAAATTGATTAGATTATTGGATATTGATTTGTTTGAGTGCAGCCACATAAGATTTATAAAAATTTTGAATGTAGAATTCTTTTCTGCTTAATAATTAAGTCTCTTTTTCTTTTGTATAATTTTTTAATTCTTTCTTGTTGTATTATATTATTCTTAACATGGCTAAGTTTATTTCACAACATATCTATCATTATTAACATATTTCTAAAAGTGGAGACCTATAATTGGCCATCTATATAATATAATAATTTCTATGCTTTTTTGTTGTGCTGTTGATTTTCCGTGAATATTAAATAAATAAAGAAATAAATAATAATAAAAATCCAACATAAATCAGAAGAAAAATCATAAGTTTTATTTTTTGTTGTTGCCAGTATTCAAATCGCATAGTGTCCATAGAGAAATCAAAATATCCATAGACAAAACTATACTGGCATATTTTATTTTTATTTTTTAACATACAGACTCATCAACAATATCGTACGATCAATACCAAGAAACGAATCATCATCATCGACGATACAGATCGCTCATTCCGCTTAGTTTGTACCCACGTCTCAGCTACGTAAATGAGCACTGGCCTAATAAGCGTTTTGTACACTACGCAGTCTGGATTTTATCTGCTCGTATAAAGGTACAAATACACATACTTATTACTGGCATGCTCATTAGCATGCCCTAACAACTGTACACACTTGCTCATTATTAGCATACTTATAAATAAGCATGTTCAAAGCTAACAATCAAACACACATGCTTATTAGTGGCATGCTCTTGTCATAGAATAGAGAGGAATTCTAGTTCAAAATTGAAACTTAGCTAACTGAAATAGAAAATTCAAGTGAATCAATAAATCAAAACAGTACTGGGTTTAATCAAACAAACGTGCTTATTAGTGGCATGCTCTTGTCATAGAATAGAGACGCTCTTGTTCAAAATGGAAATTGCAAACTGAAATAAAAAATTCAAGTTAACCAATAAATCAAAATATTTTTGATTTTAGTTTTTATAATTTGAATCATTCATATATTTTAATAAAGTTTCATAAAAATTATTTCTTGCTATATTATTTTTACATAGCGGTGACCGAGTATTCCACAGACATTCGTGATTCCTACAATAAGTTACGAAAAGTAATGTTTTATCATCAGCCCAACGCGCCATATTTGTTTCATCTGTCGCGGACAGAGAAGATCGCATTGATAATACTAGCCGCGAATGACATGAGCATCCTCGTAATAAGCAAGCCTGTTCACACATGCTCAAAAGATACTCCTTCTCATGGTGAATGACATTAGCATGCCCATTAATCAACCGGCTGTTGATTTTTGATCATGCCACTAATGAGCATGCTTATTACTAGCAATGTGCGTACAAACATGCCACTAATAAGCAAGAGCTAAAGGAGGTCATTAGTGCGCATGCTCACGCGCCACTAATAACCATGTGTATCAGTACCTTAAAGGATATTTTCAGAAAACTATTTCTGGATGGTAACACAATAAATAAACTAATTTAACTCAGAATATTTCGAGTTTGTTCAAATCTTTCAGAACAGTGCTGGATTTATGTCTCAGAGACATTATTAATCAATTAATGTATATTATAGATATCTCACAGAGACGAAACTGTATTTCTTATATATATTTCGTCTCTGTGAGATATCTATAATATACATTAATTGATTAATAATGTCTCTGTGACATGAATCCAGCACTATTCTGAAAGATTTGAACAAACTCAAAATATTCTGAATTGTAAATACTGGTAACAAAAATTGGAAATAATATTTCCTGGCGTATCCTAGTGTAATGCAAGTAATTCGGATGAATTTCATTACACAAAAAAGTATATTGCTTCCAAAATTCCGCAATCAATTGTAGATTTTCTCATTTAGCGACATTAACGATATTAAAATAATTAGCGACATCTGTGGGGATTTAGGGGAATAAAAATGGCCTTGTACAGGCCGCATGGAAAGGCGGTTACAACTCATATGTGAAAGCTTGCCACACAAATTGAACATATACATACAACTTTCAAAAAATTAGTAAGCATGGTATATTCTATCATGGGTGGAAATGGCGAATGTCACATTGTGTAAAGTGATCACTTAAGCCAACCATAAGATAGATCATAAGTCCTATGTACACCCAAATGACTTCTCTAGCTACTTTCCCATAAGAAATACAGTTTCGTCTCTGTGAGATATCTATAATATACATTAATTAACTAATTTAACCTTCATGTGAAATCTGGTGTATCTATCTGTTGAAATGGCATCCCCGTGATAACCTGTGCCTCGCTGTGGGGTTGCCACCCCTGTTGCGAGAGGGTAGCGCATTAAATATTTAACTGGGCCGGAGCTCCAGCCGTAAACAAAATTACCTCTAAACGAAAACGACTCCACCCTTAAAGTGCTCAAATTACTTTTGAAAATTACAAAAATGAAAATAAATAAACAACCCGCGCGCTCTGGAAGTGACTAAGCAAAATTTTTAATTATTTCTGACTGAAAAACGTCACTGCGACTAATGAAGGCATCTAATACAATTGACATCCAGGAATGTCCCCATTTTCGTTTTTCCATTGAGCTTTTTATTTTATTTTGGAAATCAACAGATTATTGGCAGTAAGTTTATTTATTTATTTAACGCTCTTATGGGCTTTTACAAATATATAGAATAATTTTTTTTTTAAATAACATAAGACGGTTAAAATAATAATACAGTTAAAAGTTACGATAATAATAGTTAAAATAGGTAAAATAGAAATTTTTTTTGTCCATTTCCATTTCGTTGAGATGTAAACAATTGTATCAGCTTTGTCCTATAAACAGTTATACTATCAGCAAAAATGTCAGCCGCCTCTGCATGCTCATTCCCTAATGAGTGTAATCTGGGAATTACAGAGTTTGCTAATGCATTAGTTCTGACACTTCCACTATAATAGAATAATGCACTGTGTCTTGATGACCTCGATTAAAATTTTAAAGTTGTAAGACGATATAATTATTTTTTCAATTGAATCACACAAACACTCGGGTTTTACTTACTTACTTACTTACCATCACGCCGTTTCCCCGAGGGGGTAGGCAGAGAGGATAGAGCGCCATACTCTTCTGTCCTGACATACAACTTTCGCTTCGTCTACATTCATACATCTTCGCATGCAAGCTCGACGGTTGTTCAGACTTCTAACAGGACCATCTTCCAGTATCTGGTTAATCTGGTCATGCCACGTCTTCCGTGGTCGCCCTCTTTTTCTGGCGCCGTCAACACTTGCATCATATATCTTTCTTACCATTCTTTCCTCATTCATTCGCTCAACATGCCCAAACCACCTGAGCGACCCTATTTTTATTCTCTGTATTATGCTACGATCAGCTTTACATTCATTCCTAATATCTTCATTCTTTACTCTATCATACATGGATTTACCACACATACGTCTAAGGGACCTCATCTCCACTGCATTCAATCTACTTTCGTTCCTCTTCTGCCAGCTCCAGGCTTCACTTCCATACATTAGTGTCATTTCACTCGGGTTTTCATCCAATGATATACCGTCTTGTCAGTGTGCCTCTGTCTCACTCTAATTTTCAAATTGAATTAAATACAATAAAAGAAATCGCGTTTAATAATGGATACAATATGGAATTAATTGATAAAAATTTTAAAAATAAATTAAAGAAAAATGTAACTAACCAATTTTTATACAATTCACAAATTTTTCAATTAAATTTCAAAATATCTACCAAAAATATTAGACCTGCATTTTATAGAAATAATAATATACGAAAACTCCTATATACTCCATAAATGCAAAAGATAAAGATAATACATTTAACAATTCAGGTGTTTATAAACTGTCGTGTAATGATTGTACAGCGTTTTATATTGAAAAAACCGTCGAAATATCAATGTTAGAGTTAAAGAGCATTTAAGATGTATGAATAATCATGGTTTTTCTGAATTTGCAAATCATTTATTAGAAAATGATCACGATTTTTATAAAAATTTAGGACTTTCTATTTTACACACAAATAATTTTGGTCTGATATTGATTTATTTAGAATCATTAGAAATACACAACATATTATTAATAATCAATTAAGTTTAACTACTAACCCAATTCTAAAAAAAAATTTCCAATAATCAAGAACATCAGTAATAATATTAGGTCCTTACATATGAAATTGACGTTTAGTATGGGAGGAACATAAAGTCGATTTTTTTTATTATAATATATTTATTTAATCAAAGTATGTACCATTGCTATCTATGCACTTTTGCCATCTCATAGGTAGTTCATCGATCCCTTTACTATAAAAACCATTCGGACGGGAATCAATAAAATCTTTGAAGGCGGTTTTGACTGCCCCATCGGAGTTGAATTTTTTCCTTTGCAAGAAGTTATCCAAATTTCGAAAAAAATGGTAATCTGTTGGGGCAAGGTCCGGAGAGTACGGTGGATGTCTTAGACATTCCAATTGAAGCTCCTCTAATTTGGTAGCCGTCTGTTGTGCAGTGTGTAGTCTAGCGTTATCATGAAGCAGCAGTAGCCTAGAGCGATTAACCAGCCTCGGTTGTTTAGCAGCTAGCTTTTCCATCATGGTTTGCAGTTGCTGACAATAGACATCTGCCGTAATCGTCTGGCCAGATTTAAGAAAGCTGTAGTGAACGACACCAGCACTAGTCCACCAAACGCTCACAAGTAACTTTTTTGGAGTCAATTTTCGCTTGGGGCATGGTTTGGCTGGTTCGGCAGGGTTCAGCCATTGCGATGAGCGCTTCCGATTATCGTACAGGATCCACTTTTCATCACAGGTAATGATTCGATTTAAAATCCCTTCATTATTGTGCCGGTTGAGTAATGCAACGCAGCAGTCAACGCGCGTTTGTTGATTTGCTTCACTCAATTCGTGAGGTACCCACCTTTCAAGCTTTTTCACCTTACCAATTTGCTTCAAGTGGATTAAAACAGTTTTATCACTAACACCGCAGCCTGCAGCTAACTCGGATGTGGTTTGCGATGGATCCGCTTCCACAATAGCCTTCAATTCTTCATTATCAACTTTGGTCTCCGGCCGTCCACGGGGCTTGTTCTGCAGGTCGAAATTTCCAGAACGAAAACGTTGGAACCAAAAACGCACTGTGTTTTCTTTTGCGGCACCGTCGCCATACACATCATTAATCCTTCGAGCCGTTTCTGCAGCACTGGTGCCACGGTGGAACTCGTACTCGTTAATAACGCGATATTTCAAGTTTTTCATTTTATAAACTGAGTGACGCAAAGAAAAAAACAATTGAGGAAAAAACAAATGAATTATAATTTTCAAAACACAAATACATGAGTAAATAGCTGTATAAATTTGGATTTGGAATTCCTAACCAATGAGAAGATATTTGAGATCAAATTTGCCAGTACGGCAAAACGTCAATTTCATATGTAAGGACCTAATATTTAAAATAATTTTTCTACTAATTTAGAGAAATAAGAAATAATTCTTTCTGATATTTTGACAGTTACACAACACCCTGACGATGGAAAGGTTTTTCTGAAACATGTTGGTGTAATTAATCAAATAAAAGAAGTAGATATATACAAATAATACAATAAATGTTTTTTAACAATATAATTGGCTAGCTGTGCCCGCGCGGCTCTGCACGCGTAGATTTTTAGTACACAGTTTGGATCGTCATAGAACTTTCGCGAACCTTCTAGAACATTCTCCTTCCAGAACTTTCAAGAAATTTTTCGAATGTCCAGGAACCTTCTAGATACACTGACACATTCCGTCACTCAGTTTAGAACCTTATAGAACTTTCTGGAATTTTCTAGAACCTTCTCCTTCCAGAACATTATAGAGCAGTTTTTTCCGGAAACCACCCCGACCAAACTCGCATATTTTCGATGTGACACCAAGGGCTATCCACCACCATAACCACCGGTGGGTGGTTGTGGCTGGTTGTGGAAAAAACTTGGCGGGTAGGAAAACACGGGTTTCTTTATATATATATAAATATATATATATAGTATTAATTTTTTTGAGGGTAACCCGCGTCAAAATCTGGTCCTCAGAAGGACCATTCGTCAACCGACGTTTCGCCTGAATCACAACAGGCATCTTCAGGTTGTCTTGTTAATAAATTTCCGTCACGAGGGGCAGTGCGAGCACGTCCGTTCGTATCGGAAGCTTATTACCAAGTGAGGTCTGATAAGTCAAAATCTAAATTTGGGTACTATGGTCATTATTGGCCTTAATGATTTTTGGGAATTACGTATTAAATAATGGGTGTTCCCGGCCGTTGCTGGCCTTAATGGCGTTTGTTTGGCTCCTTGTGATGCGCTTTGTACTCGATGTTACTTCTATTGTGTCGGTGGTTATATTTAATTGATTTTTGCTCGCTAATATATTATTTTTACTAAGAAATCTACTGTTGAATAAAATGTTTTTCCATGCCGTTGGGAGACGTATACCATCATCTCTATTGTTGATAATATTTATTCTTTTATATATCTCTATAACTTCTCCAAATATCCTTACTGTTTCATTTTGGACGTTCGCTATTATTCGTGTATTATTAAAGTCTATGCTGTGGCCTTCTTCGAGCGTGTATTGGACAAGCGACGATGTTAGTTTTTTGTTGGTCATATCAAATCTATCCACATGGTATTTCGTATACACCATGGGACTCTAGGTGTATTTTGTCTTTTACGCGGTAACGCGGGTTACCCCCAAAGAAATTAATACTAACATTTCTAACACCCGTGAAAACCTTCATTATAGCATATATTATTCTTATAAACCTTCATTTTATATATATATATATATGTGTTAGTATTAATTTCTTTGGGGGTAACCCGCGTCAAAATCTGGTCCTCAGAAGGACCATTCGTCAACCGACTTTTCGCCTGAATCACAACAGGCATCTTCAGGATGTCTTGTTAAAAAATTTCCGTTACGAGGGGCAATGCGAGCGCGTACGTTCGTATCGGAAGCTTATTACCATTGGGTGACTTGGTAATAAGCTTCCGATACGAACGGACGTGCTCGCACTGCCCCTCGTGACGGAAATTTATTAACAAGATAACCTGAAGATGCCTGTTGTGATTCAGGCGAAACGTCGGTTGACGAATGGTCCTTCTGAGGACCAGATTTTGACGCGGGTTACCCCCAAAGAAATTAATACTAACATTTCTAACACCCGTGAAAACCTTCATTATAACACATATATATATATATAT